>JANPWX010000557.1:364248-382984 GCA_024734555.1 Trochalopteron elliotii
GTCTGAAAGGGATTTAGTTGCTATCGCCCCCCGTCGCAGCGCCCGCCTCGTCCCCCGGGCAGCAACAGGCGCCTCCGCCGCGAAGGTTCCGCAGGGCGTAGAAAGGTTCCCCCCGGCCCGAGGGGTCCCGGGGCGGGAGCGGTGTGAGGGGGGATGTGGGGCCCGGGCCGCCTCTGCCGGAGCCATCGGCTGTGAGGAGAGCGACTGCGAGGGGCAACCCCCCACCGCCCGCCGAAAGCTGCTAATTAACCACGGGGACCCGTGGCCTCGGGGGCCTCTCCTGCAGCCGCCCTCAAGGCAGGGACAGTAAGAAGCTTAGCTCTGGGCCTTGGCCCATCAAGGTTAAATCCCTCCACATGCATAGAAACCCATCAGGCTGCGACCCCCTGCTCTAGCGCTAGGCTCTTGACAGGAGAGAACTTTTTTCTCGTACCCAGTGGTACAAGACTTATTTATGCTCACCGCTGGTGTTCCCTGTTCACCTGCCATGAACCTGGCCCTGCTGCCTCTGTACCCTGCCCTCAGGGACTGGGCAACCATCACTGGGCCCATCCAAACTCTCCTCCAGCTCAACATTCCCACTTCCCTCTACCTGTTAAATCCCAACCTTTCTGCAGCCTCCCCAGAGTTCTTTGAAATTTGAGGTCTCACATACCAGGGGTATCCAAAAGCACAGGCCGCATTTCAGATGCGAGTTCTGAGAAAAAGGTGAGCTCATTGCTCATCTCCATGGGCTGGCTGTGGTCCCACAGACATAGAGCCCAGCATGTCCATAGCCTCTGTCACTGCCAGGACACTGCTGACACCACACCAAGATGCTCAGCCTGCACAGCAGCCTGAGTTCTGTGGTTTTGTCTTTTACAGGGAAGAAAAAGGACAACGCCAGCAAAGGAAGCGCCTGTCTGGTTCCCCCATGCTCAAATACCCAGAGCAAGAAAACTACAAGTGGAAGACTACAAGTGTCTGGGCCTGGATGTGTACTGGCAACCTGAGCATCATCAGTGTAACTCAACTGTGAGTACTTCAGGGGCCTCCTGGGTTTCAGGGAAGCCAGAACTGATCCAAAATAAAAAGGCCACAGCACCACAGAGCCATCTCACAAAGAGCATACCCCAGAGTACTTGGCAAAGGCATGAAGGCATCTCAGTAAGCCTTTACCCTTCTCCCCATCTAGACACATCCTCTGTGGTACCTTCTGCTGTTAAATCTGATATGAAAGTCCAGATTTTCCTTCCCTGCCTCAGCCTGTCACACAGGGGAGACCCTCAGAGAGGGGGATGGTGGCAGAGACCTCAGAAGGAAAGGAAAAAGTCCAAGTTAAAGCAGGCAGAGTGTCCCCAGCAGAGCATCGAGGAGTCCTTATGGGCTTTTATTTTGTATGACAACATTAAAATGTGTTGTGCTTCAGGCATTTGCCCCACAGCAACATGGACAAAGCACAGCCCAGCTAAGGCTGGCTGCTTCACAGGCCACTCCCCTAAGCACTCCAGCAGCTAAGCACCTACCTCCTCCTTATTTCTATCACGTTAGCTAAAACAGAAAGCCTAGAAGGTTATTCCTGGTTTCTATAGGTGTACAACCACTGTCTTTTAACCAAACAAACCTTTGCAGTGGGACACCCATGTTGTCTGGTGGACACACTGGGTCTGCAGAGGGAGCTGCCTGCACAGTCCCACTGCAGAGCTCATCCCTTCCCACAGCTTCACGTCTCCCACGCTTCCCCAGCAGGCAGCTCGTGGTGCAGCCTCAGAATGCCACAACCAAACACATTCAGTCCAGGCAGCCAGTGTGGGTTATGACTGCTGGTTTTGCAACACTGAGGCTGGAGTTGCACCATCCAGAGAGAACTGAGGTAGCAAATTCAGGTGTTATTTCCCAAGGAAGTACCCTCAAGTCCCACCACATACAACAGCTCTGGCTCCTTAAACAGGTGCCAGCTGTCCTTGGCCATCTCTGGTGGAGGATTAGTTTGTAGCAGTGACTCCTCCCAGAATAAGCAAATAAAGAAATGGTCTGAAATCTTCCAGGTGGGATCAGTGGTTGCACCATAACTTCGGTGGAGCAGCCACCTACACAAGCCCCCAAGTGCTTTCTCAGCCTTTCACATGTCAGCCATCAGCAGAAGTGCTCTACCAACAACCAACACTATTCTTCAGGCCAGTGGCTGGTTGCTCACCACAACATGTGACCTCTGCCCTTCCCTCATGTCCTGTGCCTCAGCTGAACATGACAGAGCACCTGCAGCAGATTTTGCTCTGAGCTGGGCAGGCACCCAAGCATTGGGAAATTCCTGTAGCTGGATGTTGGGAAGCATCAAAGCAAAGGGAAAGAGCACTCCTCCTACTTTTCCAGGCTCCTGCTCTAGCCTACAGCAGTTATTTCAGTCTCAGAGTTGACACTTAGCTTTTTCAAAGCCAACTAGTGCACGGAACCAAGGGGATGCCCATAAGATCTGAAGAGCAGTTGATTTTGACCTGCAGATCAGTATGTGGGGGTGGAATATGTGAACAGCAACAGAACATTCCCCAGCTGGGTCCCAGGCTTTCTCCAACACCCCACTGCACTGGGTCTCCTTTGGAGATCCCTGCACATATCCAAGGAACAGCAGAGCCACACCTCTAGGGATAAATAAAGCTGACTGATTGATGCCCTACAACTGGATCCCAAAAGAGCAAGGCAGACATTGTCTTAATACAGGAAAGGCCATCAGATTTCAAAGCAAGAGCTTCAACTTCTGACTCTTTAAATGCTCATATCATTTACAGTCTGAATGGGGTTCTTGGGCAGTATCAGTTACATGGATTAGGAGCTGTAGAGGACATAAGTACAACTCCTCTTCCTGAGGTTTTTACAGCTTAATGGACAGGAAGCATTGTTGATGAGCCTCCAGCTTCTTACACTATGACCAGAATCTCCCCATCTTCCCTTTGTGCTTTTTTCTGTCCTAGAATCACTCTCAATTAACAGTACAAAAATAAAACCGATGTCATCCATCTCTCCTAAGCTGCACATGCATTATTCATCAACATGCCCTAATTGATTCTCTTATAACCATGAGCACTTCTGCACTTGGCTCTGTTCTTCTTGTCCAGCAGAGCACAATTTATGAAGTTTTATTCCACTTGGAAAAGGCACTTTCAAAGTGGTGCCTTCCATGACTTTTCTGATCAGAACATCAAGTTTGATCTCAATGCATAGAGACTTTAGTCCTGAGTTTTGTGCCCAGATAGAAGTGTCAATCATGTAACTGTGGTGCACTGATGCTCAGTGTCCTGACTGGGAGGTCAGGATACCCTGGGCCTTCTTCCCCATAACAGGATCTATAAAAGAGGTAAAAGGAAAGATTTGAAAAGGACTCCACACCCCTGATTAAATGCTCTGAAACATATAATCTACAAAACACATAGGGAGCCAAAATGCCCTTGCAACAGCTTTCCATGGAAGTTAGAGAAGCATCTCCTGAACTACTCAGCCAGAGGACAAGAGTCTCTGAAGGCTCCCTCTAGAGCAAGAGAAAAATACTTATCCCATTTGCATGAGAATAATTCAGCTTTGCCTTCAGCACCCTGACACTAGAATACGTCCGGACTCTTTCATCCTAAGATTTGACCAAGATTTCTGGGAACTGAAAGCATGTGACAGAATGCTTAAAAACAGCACATATTATCAAGGTGGAGTCCAGACACTCAGTGAGATAAGCAGGTCTGAATTTCACTCTGCAACCCATGCAGATACAAGTCAGCATATGACACCCTATACAAAACAATAAATCAAATCTCACCATTGGCACAAATGTGTTTGGTTTGATGGGACCATTCATCACAGCAATTTCTTCTCAAGTACTCTACTGACAGCACAATTCCTCCTACTGGTGGATGTGCCCTTTCTTAGATCCTTCTCTTTCAAATGTGGGGTCTAACCTGTTCTGTCAACTGCCAGTGAAGAGACACAGACATCACTGTGCCATGGTGACAGCACTTGTGCTCCCTTCTGTGGCCAGGGGTGTCACACAGTACTCTGCACCACACCTCCATTCACCATTAACCACATCTGAGTTGCCTCCTTTTCCACTTATTTTTACTAGGCTCTGATATTCCTCACTTCTCAATTTGATATTCCTCAATTCTCAATTCCAGATGCTATTCCCTGGTCCCTTTGCTTGCTGCTGCACTGTCCCATTGTGAAAGGAAGGGGGTCACTCCCTCACAGGGAGCCCATCCCAACTATAGGATGGGAAACCTGATGGTGCTGCCAAGCTCTTTTCATCCTGAAAGAAGGGCTCAAGCAGCCATGCAGGGGGAAGTGGAAAATCAGAAGCAGAAGTTCAGCTTCTAATATCACAACGGGTCATTGAGCTTTGTGCTGAAAGACTTGGTCAAGGAGTCACGAGGGAGCCACATCTCAGAGCAGCCTGTTAGGTTTGTGGTGCTCCAGCCTCACGGGCATTTAATCAGCGTCATGGTGTCCAGGCTGGATTTCACCTGCACTTCAACACTCAGCCTGCAGCCTCCTCTTTCCCCCGCTAGAAGGGGCTGAGAACCAGCCACTGCAGAGCAGGAACAAGGGAGTTTCGTTATGGGCACGTTCAAGGCAAATCCCACCACATGAAACAACTTGAACACTTCCTCTATCTGTTAGGTTCTGCACTAGCTCCAATCCAGAAGGGATTCAGTGTCCCTACAAAGCAAGATCTCTCTGCTTGAAAAGCTGGTACTTTGGTTTCTTAACCCTATGGTGAGATGCTTTGGGGAGGATTTCAGTATTGAAACGCTGTAACATCATTGCATAACTCAGCACTTCTCACTTGAAACACTCTTCGGCCTTCAACACTCCAGTTTCAAACACTGGATGCAGGAAGGTAAAACAAGGCACCACTTCTTCCAAACGAAGCTGGAAGGGTCTATGGTTTCAGGAATGTAAAGAAAATAGCAAAGATATGATGATATAACAGGAGGGAGATAGATCTAGACAGGGTGTTTTGCTCATTGAAGAGGCAGTTTTATATTTAAAGAATTAAAAGTAACAAGTTTCCTAACTAACACAAGGCCACACCTTATTAGAAAAGGTCACAGGGCTGCTCCTGGCAATCTCAGATCAGGGTGCTGGCTAGAGCCAGGCTCACTCAGCTTAATCACCCAGTCCAGTGGTGATGTCTGTGAGGCCAGCAGTGAACTCCCAGACACCCAGTGCTCACACCTCCCACACAGGGGTGCAAAGTTAAACCCACAGCTCCAGCACGTGTAAATGCATCATTGAACTACCTTGTGAAGGCCTATTAGCAAATTCACAGCAGAGCAAATTCACAGCAGTGTCAGAAACATTTGAGGTAGCTTTCTTCTTGCTCTGCTTTACCAGAACTATAGAGTGTGATGCAACTGAGAAGCAAACAAAAAAATTTGCAATATTACAAGAAGATGTCACCCTACTTGCTTTTAAGCCCAGCCTAAGAAACCAGGCATCTCCACAGCATCCCCCCATCTTCAACTTGCTCATTTTAAGCCCTCCTTCCCAGCCAGGTGGTTACAGCAGGTACAACAAGGTGAGCACAACATCCACCCTCTCATTTCAGGTCACCCCTGAAATGTGCTGACTCCTTCCTGGCCAACGCAAACTTTCTGCACTCCAGGATATTTCATTCACTTAGGACAAGAGGAGAGTACAGAGTTACACTCCCTCACCTTCCTTAGTGGAAAATAAATCCACCTGCTGGTCAGGAGTGCCCCAATCCCAGCCGTGCTTTGGAAGCTACAAGGAGAAGGCACTAAATGCTTTTGTCTTTCTAGCAGGCAACTCTTGACTGGTCCTTATTGGGGACACAACCAACTTTTACAACACTCCAAGGAGACAAGACAACCTCCTGCCAAGAGAAAAGCTGGGTCACAGACCTGAGGGTGGCTTCTGTTCACTTTGCTTTTCCTATAGCCAGCTCTACTTTTCTGCCCTTAGCTGTGGGGCAGGGAAGATGACACGATGCACAACCAGTGTGAGTAGGTTTTTACTGCCAGTGCTCTGCTAATACCTCCTTTTCAATGCTACAGTGAGGTTTTCCCGAGGAATTAACTTTGATAACAGTTCATACAAGGGGTTTTCCCCTGTGTGACAACACTGTCCGTGTTGGACTGCAGATATCAGGGCTATAGTGTCCCTAATGCCCTGACCAGCCTCACCTGGGACTTGCACCCACACACCCAGCCCTGCTCATTAGCACAGGGGCTCAATTTAAACCCAGCTCTGGGCACTTAGTCTTGGTCTATGCCTGCTTTGTTTTGCTGGGTCTGGCCTGTGGAGTTTTTTCCCACTCTTAACTTTCACTCTGCCTTGTTGCCATGAGCCTGTGTGATGACCTGGATCCTTGGTGATGCTGCTTGCTGTTCCTCAGCCTGCCTAGCTTTTCTGGCTCTGGTGGTGTGGTGCAAGCACAGGCTGGGTAGAACCCTCCCCTGCTGGTCCTGGGATCCCCTTGGATCCTGGTTTCTTGTCCCTTTAAAGAGCAGCAGGTATTTGCTATTGATGGAGAAGTGAATGATTATTCAGCCTCTGCTCTTCTCCCCATGGTTAAACCTGGTGATCCTCACCCCCAGAGTATGTGTTGATGAAAGGGCTTTTCCAGGGACAGGGAGAAAGGCTACAGATTGCTTCAGACAGTGAGATTTTTTTTGTTTTGCTCATTTCTCAACTGCATTTTAATTGATTAGCCTAAAATTTATCCTTACACAAGGGTGGCACAAAAAGGAGAATTTTTTAGAAGATGAGGAGGATATGTGCAATTAAATTACTACTAATAAAAGGCTTTTTGGTTTTGAGTAGATATGCAACAGACATAAGGACTATGAGTGGATTATCAAGGTTTGGGAAGAGAATTTACTGCACTTTTCATATTAATGCTGATAAAACCTACATTTGTTTCTTCAATCTGTAGACTCATCCAGGATTTATTATTAATCTGCAGCCATAAAACAAGGCAGAGGACTTTCCTCTGCTTTTCAATACACTTTCTACTCTCTTGTACTTCATATAGGAACAAATCTTTTGTTTATTAGAACAGTTGTAATCTCTGTAAATTCTTCAAGCAGCCCACATGTAGGGGTTGGTGTTGATTTCACTTTTCATTTATTAGCAGTAATGCTTCTTTTTAGTATCATAATCTGAAACAATGTACCACGTGAGACTCCTGGTCATGCACATGGTTGTTCAGGAAATCAGTGGCACCAGGAACTGCTCCTTTCCCTACACTCCCCTGATATCCAAGCTTGGCTCCCACCTGGATCCCTGCAGGCATTGCCCACTATCCACCACGCAGAGCCAGTTGTTCTGGAGGAGTTTAATCATACTAATGGCAAAAACTGGTGTGCTTGAAAGCCACAGTTCATTATGCTGTTCATCCCAGCACCTCTTGTGTTTGGGAGGGGCTCTCCACAGCAGTTATTTCTGCTTCTTCACTCAGTGGGAATACACTGGTGTAATTCAGTGCTCTCTGCAGCCTGCTCTCCTGCAGTGGGTGGTATCTGAGTTTTGAAATAGGCAAACACCATTGAAGTTTGTTTTTCCTCCACAACAGGTGAATTCAATCATTTGAAAAGCAGTCCCTGAACAACAACTGTGTAAACTATATTAAACAGTATTTTCTTTTTCATTGACTCCTCTGGCTTTACAGTTGTTTCTGAGGTTTAGGTGCTCAAGGAAGTTTCTGTTTCAAAAGCACATTTTCATTCCTGCAAGGCTCAATCTCTGGGGCATGACTTAACTAGATAATTTTGATGGTGGATGTATTTAAGTAGGGAAGTTATGGAACTGTATGTATGAAGGAGGTAATTTAGGGCTGCCTGTATGAATAAAATGTCCTGATACATAAAATGAGAAGCACCATTGAGATGTTGTGGGATATGGGCTTATGGACAGCAGCACTGCAGCTGAGCCGGCCAATGGGTGCCCTTCTTTGGTTAAGTTTTGGTTATATCTGGTTGGCACTAAAGGTATAAAAGGGGAGTGATTTCTACTATAAAGAGATTTCCTTTGGATGCCTAAGGGGGTCTGTGTCTCAGTTCCCCATTGCTACAACACGTGATTTCTTCACCTGCATGGCTGGAGCCATGGTCAATGACCTTCCTTGCTCAAATGCAACAAGATCTGCCAGCTGGGCCAATGCAGCAGGGAGGGGAGGACGATGCAATCAAGAGGCTGGACAATTATTTTTGGAAACACACTGTTTACAGGTCAGCAGAGCAGTTAAGGTGACAACATACCTGTTGTAAGAGCTTTGGAAACGGTACTGGGCTCCCTTTCAGGTACTATCTGAAAAGGAATGTTATGAAACATCAAATGGTTCTTTTTATAGTGCAGGGACATGTGTTGGGCATGTGGGGAAACAAGACTCAGATCCTTCCCTTTCTCCAGCTTGTGGTAGAGGAGGCAGCCTCTAGGATTCCCCTCATCCCCCTGAGTGGTGACCCAGCACAGGACCCATGGACATGTCCAAATACACTCTTTGTGACTTGCAGTTGTGCTGTGCTGCTTCCTTGCCCCTCACCACCCACCTTACAGCCCTGACAAGAACAAAAGTGGGAAGTAAATTAAGCCATACAATTTGTATTCCTGTCTGCACTCTGGTCTAGACCACATAAAGGATGGTTTTGAAAAAGATTAATTTGCTGAAGTTAATTGGCATTAGGAGAGGGAAGGTATCAGTAACAGCTTTTATTTTATTTCTAAGCATCTAAAATAACAAACCAAAAAAAAAAAAAAAAAAGGCAAATTAATCAGCAAAGTGTCCTCACTGCAGCCAAGCTGCACACACACAGGGAGAAGGGTTGTTACAGGCAGCTAAGCCTGAAAACCCTGCATAGCAACCAGAATTATGTGAAGTATTAGGGCAAAATTAAAGAAAAAACACAAAATAAGAGACAGAAGGCAGACAACGGCAGGACTGTAGATGCAGAAGGTCAGAAATCAGCCAAGTGATAGGAGTGAAGTTCACCCAGACATATTTGTGTGTACCTGCCACCAACTTCTACAGCCCTGGTGTGCTTTGCCACAGAGTCCCAGATGGACAGGGCATGGGCAGAGGGCTGCAGCAGAAGCTGACAGCCCTGCTTGCTCCTTTGCACAGCCCCGTGCTCCACAGGAGTGAAGAGCAGTGGGTAGAGCAGGTTTTTCCACTGATAGAGACTCCTGGAAGACCAGCAGCCAGAGGAGGTGTTTTGGCACATCTGCTGGCAGATGAGCTGGAGGCAGAGACACTGGCTCTTGGGATGCATAGATGTTATCAGATCTGTGTCCCTCTCAGGGCTTTGCAGGAAAATTGCAGAGCTCTTCAGCTGTTTCAGGCTGGAGATAATTCCACAACACACAAGCTTGTTTTTCTTAGTCATCTTTCATTTTCTTAGTCATTTTCAGCTAGTCTACACTCTGGATTTAAAATTGCTTGTGTACAGTCTGGGTGCAGAGCTGAGCAGGAATGGATTGCTCCCAGCTGGTGTCTGCGTGGGAAGGAGACTGCTGAATTCCCAAGAGATGTTTGGGACACGAGTACTCCCAGCAATTCCCCAGCATGAGGTGATTTGAGATGGGGTGAGAGGCATTGACCAGAACTGGCAGACCTGGATGCTGTGACCGTGGCTGAAGCACAGGGTGAAATCAAAGAGTCCTTCCAGAAAAAACAGCTCAGGGATGTGGATGCTGCACCTGACACTTACATGGGGAAAAGGGGAGTTACAGCCCTCCCTCCAGCAAATCCTCCCCAGCCAGTGCTGAATCCCTCCTGGGGATTATTCCTAGCTGAGCAAACCCCCCTTCCTCAGACACATTTCCTTAGGAAGGAAGATACAAACTCTGGAATTTGATAGTGTCTGCAGGGTGACATATTCTCCTATGTGCACAGGATAAGGGGTACAACTCCACCAACTACAAAATCTCTGTGTTTTAAAGTCTTGGCAAAGGTTTAACCAGAGAGGACCAAGAGGGAAAGGCTGCATTAGGAATAGCAAAAACTTTTCTTTGTAAGTGTGGGGTGTCTGCAAGGAGTCCTGCAAGACAAAAGGTTTTGTGGACCTGCCTGGAGGAAGGCTGCTTTCTTCCTCCTCCTTTTCCATTTTCCAATGCTCTTGGGAGAGTGATGCTGATCATGTCCAGGCAAAGAGGGACATCAGAAAAGCTGGAGCTGTGAGACCTCAGCACTCCCTTTTCCCTTTATGAAAGGGAGAGATGGAGAGTTGCAAGGTTGGATCTGGAAATGTTGCTCTAAAGCAAACACTGAATACTCACCATCTGGATGACTACCCACTAATGTGGGTAACTGCAGCTCACTTGTAAAACTTTCCACAGCAGGTAATGTTGTTCCCTGGAGCTCTCCCTTGGGGATCCATCTTCCAGGGGATTCTCTCCTCGCTCCTGGCAGTTTTCTGCTCCCCAGGAGAACAGTGATAACAGTAACAGTGGTTAACACAGTTAACACAGTAAGTAGCGGGAGGAGGCTGTGTCTCAAGGAGCTCATCTGGCCTGAAGCACCTGTCTGCTACAAAACAGGCTGGGAACAATCCCAGCCAGCCTGCTGGGAGAGGCTGGGATGAAGAGAATTCAAAATGTCTATGGTGAAATCTTGCCTTTATTATCCTAGTCACTAACATCCCACATTTTTCAAGGAGACCAGCATTTTACTCCCACGATCCAAAGACAAAGCAAAATAAATCTTGGTACTCTCAGCCACAGTGCAAAACTCTGATTTATAGAAAATAGCATCCCAGCCTTGAAGAGTGGCTAAACACGCCTCCTTCTTCCTTCCTGGCTTAAAGCTTTGCATCCCTTTTGCTAAAATCTCCTGTGAGTTCAGCTGTCCAAACAGCCTGTAAAAGCCATAAACATCTCTCATTATGTCCTCCCATCTTTTTACCTTCTCTTCGGGCTAAAGCATTGTTTTCCTTGCAGACTACACTGAAGACTGCTGCCCAGGTACTACATTAAATGTAATGAAATTATGATAAACACACAAATGTTACATTAAACACAAATATAGACTGTGAAATGAGGTAATACAGGGAAAATTCCTGTTGATCCTATCCAGTTGTACTAGTGATTTGGTATAGTCCAATAACTGAAAATTATCTTTTTACTCTGGAGAAGACTTGGTGAAAAGAGGCAAAGATAGAAAAAATCTTGGGAAAAAAAAATTCTTCATTGAGGTATGCCAAAATAATTCCTCCGAAATGTCCCTATTTCATAATTAGTAGTTTTTTACTGCAAGTTAACAATCATATTGTTAAGCATCCACTCAGAGACAGACATGTTGTTGCAAATGCGCAGTGCAATATTGTGAATCAAGTGCACTCCCAGGCTGTGAATGGTGTCCACTTCTCTATAACTGCTCACTGATGACATTGGTTTTTGATAGTTTGTTGTTCCTTTGTGTCCAGAAGTGGTAGAAATGTGTCTTTCTCAGAAACCTCTTCCATTACAGGGCAAGAGGTGTGTGTGTGTTACACATATGCCTGGTGTTCAAACTGAATGGAAATGCAGAGCTTTGCATCACCCATTTATTGTCATTTGCAGCCATTACTGCACATCCAAGCTGCCCTTAAACCACAGCTCCAGAAGCAGAGAGGACATTCAGATATTTTTCTGGTTATCTTTTATCAATGCTGGTTTTAGAATAAGGATACAGCACTTATCTACACCCCAAAAGGAATAGACTACTATATAAAATACCCTGCACTCCTACAAATGCAACTGAATGTTCACTAACAAGGTTCTCTGGAGACCAAAGCCCATGAGTGTGTCCCTGCAGTGGCTAACAGAGAATCCTGTGCCCTGGGAGGCAGTGGTATTTTTCTCCTTTGTGGCTTGGCATTCAATTTGACTCCTAAAAATTCAGTGCTTTTCCCTTTTTCTTCCTCCATATTGTCAGGTGCTTCTGATTTATTTGGGCAAAGAAAATTTATTAAGCTTCATTCTTGCTCTATTCCCCCTCCACTGACTGGGGATACGAAGCTCCTGGAAGGAAGAAAAGACACTGTCATCTACATGAGGGAACAAGTGGAAGAGGGAAGATCCTCGAGCTGGTGGTGCTGTCTTGATGTGGCACTTTGAGTTCAGCAGCAGAACCAGAACTTTGTTAAGTCACCACGATGTCAGGGATTTGGGTCTGCACCAGTAACATCATGTCCCAAGGCCCATCTGCATTCCTAGGTACCTGGGCTTGGAGGTGCTCAGTGTTTCAGGAAGCTGTCCTCAAATATCCCTGTCCTAGAATGTTTCTGGGGCTGCAGAGGCTGTTCAGGACCAGGGCAGCACAGAGAGGTGTTGCCAGAGGAAGCCATTCCTTCTGGGTGAAAAGACATGACCTATTTCATGGCAGAGGAAAACTTTGGGCAAGAGTCCAGGGTGAATGCCAGCACAGACTCCCTCAGCTTTACATTACCTCATTTTCCCCATGTCAAACACGGTTGGATGCTTTATGCTGCCAAGGGAGCTTCAGAGCTTCTTCCTAACAGTTGTTATTAAGACTCTTGGTGGAATCCTATTGGCGACTGAGAGATGGGGACATTCCGAGTTCTGATCAGAAAATGAATTTATTGAGCATTCAAGGCATTTATAAAGGGTTTTTCTTGTATGGCACTTATATAGGGTTCTATTTTGGTAACAATTTCTCATTGGTTATGCATTCTTTATGACATGAAGTCACCTAGTATGTTATCACAAGGTTTCACAACATGTTTCTTGGTCACTTGTTCCCCAGGGAGCCTTTATCTGTGTCTGTCTCTTCTGCGGTTTCTGCTTGATCAGGCCTAAGATATCAGGCTCTTTTATCAGTTCCATTATACTCTGTTTCATTCCCCATAGAATCCTTCTGTGATAAAACAACTCATGAATACAAAATTAACATTTGCACATGTGCCTGCCACCATTATAGGCCACTTTCACCAATTTGCCTATTGTTTCCATGTGCATCAAAAACTGAGACATAAATGCACTTGACCTAATTAACTCCTATAGGGAGAAGTCATGAAGAAAGCAGATATAAAATCTGCACTTAAGGCCTGATAAAAAGGAAAAAAAAAAAAGAAAAAACAGAAAAAAACAAAACAAACCCCACCCTCCCCTTAAAAAGGCTAATAGTCTTAAAACTTTTCCCTGGTTCTGTTTAGTCCTTGTTTTTTAAAGCTGCTGTTGTTACAAGTAATCGCTAAGATCCTTGTTGCTGGAAAACATAAGGAAGAATTTGTTTGTATTCCCAGTGTGTGTCTCACAGGCATTCCATAGCATGCTGTGCATGGTCTTTTCTTGCTTCCTTCTGTATGAAGAGTTTTCTGTGCTGCTTGTTTCCTATAGTAACAAAACAGATAAAAAAAGGAAAACCCTTGTTAAACCACAAAAACTAGCAAGGGATTTTGTGTAGTGCCTGAAATGAACTTTTAACATTCCCAGATAGAGAAATGAGTTTAGTCAGGAAATGGTGTCTTATTGCCATGATGCCACTTTCTGTGTACTGTCCCCCACTTTTTCCATGTTCTCTCTTGTATATTCTCTGTGCATGTCTTATCTGTGCACTTCTAGTCTCCCAAAGGCTCTTTCCTTTCATAGCTTCATACCCCTGGATAGCTCATACATCACAGGACACCATTAACCCCACCTTTCAGTAATTTGGGAGAAAGGAAAGGTAGTAAATTCTGCTTGAAGTTGCTGGGGGTGTGTGAGAAGCTGAGCACAAAGCTCTGAGCAGGACTGCAGCAGCAGCGTGGTCAGGATTTTGGGGGCCATGCTGCAGAAAGCAAGAGGTGCATGTCAGTGTATGCTTCATGCAACACTGATCACTTTGTACTATTTAACTTTTTTGTTGACTTTCAGCCTGCAAATGCAGATGTGCTGTCACTCAGATGCTCAGCTAGGCACAGTTATGTGCTCTTGGCATCACAGTGTCTGAATGGAGCGATTTGGCACCAGCCTGCTTGGAAGAGAGTTTTTTGCCTGATCATGTTCTCATTAGTATCTGAGCTGATGAACGACATTCTTCTGCATTTCCATGTTCCTAGATATAGATCTGGCTTCTCTCTTCAGTCTGGGCTAAATGCTCAGGGGAAGCTGGCTGAGGAGCCTGTGTCTGCACTGCTGAAGCCATCCATGCAAGCACTGGGAGAGCCTGGGAAGCAGTCTGCCTGATGCCAAGTCCTGCAGATCCTGGGAGTGTCCAGAAGAGTTAGTGTACTTGGCCATGGTAAGGTCCTTCATACTTTCAAGAGTGAACTGCTTCTACTGATCTGCAGTAGTAAAATAAGACACAATGGTAGCTCAGCCATTGCCAAAATGTAGGTCCCTCCCTTCCCCCTCCTCATAAATAGCTTAGCTGGTTTTAGTTTGTGTTGGTGTTTTAGCTCCAGCCCAGAGAAGACCTGCCCCAGAAGTGTTGCTATCACTCTCCTATCACTCTTTCCTCTCCCCACAAGCAACCACCCTTGAAATCCTTTTGCAGTAGGTGCCATCAGCCTGCTGTCACTGTTCCCCTTTGTATCTCGGTGAGAAACTTCTCCTTGAGCTTTGTTTGGCCTTTTCTGCTGGAAGGAAACCCCAAATCCTTTCTCCACACACAAGAGCAGGCATAACTCTCAGAAAAGGTGGCAACTGCATTCTCTGGATCAGCGCCCACCTCTGCTGCCCTACGTGCATTCCACTGACGAGTGAACCTCTCCTGCCTTTCCCACCATCACTCAGAAGTAGCAAAGGAGCACAGGCAGAATTCGACTGAATGAACACATTTTGCCTGCCCTTTTACATTTGATGTCTCTCTCCAGTTGTTGGGTGTTTTAGCTCTGTGTGTGTGAGCACACAGATGGCTTCTCTAAGCACGTCGGCCCCGGATGATTGCTTGTTAATTTTTGCTTTGGGCTATTTTGAGCTTTGTCCTCTTCCCCCAAGAGGACGCTGGCGTAGTGTGATGATGCCGGTGTGCCATCTAGTGATTGTACTATTCCCTTGTCACACATTTATCGGGACACTCACTCAGTGCACGTATTTTGGCCCCATTTGCCCACGGTCACCTGGATTGCAGGGAACCTGTGGCAATGCTTGCAGCTCCTTTGCTCTGCTCAGTCTGTCCAGGCAGAGGGGATCCCATGAACTGTTTTTTTCCTGCTTATTTCACTTCGTACCTTTTTTCTCCCTTTGTACCTCTTTATACTGTATTATCTGCAGTCTCTCTGATGTGGGCAAGAAATGGGAGATCGTTTGAGGGGTGCTGGCTCTCAGCTTGCCTGTCACCCATGGCCATAATCTAATCCATCAGGCAATACTATTGCACAATGTGAAAATTTAGCACTAGATACAAGTCAATCAGATGCTCTGGGGGAGTCTAGACAGTGTTTAAAGCCTTTAGGCATGAGGGGTATCATTGCAGATATTTATCTGCTTTACACCTCATAAAACCACTTCTGAACTATTTGGGCAGATCCAGGCTGGGTGAGTAATAGATGGTCCTAGGGTTGGAACTGAGGCCTTTTTGTCAGGGTTTTGTGCCTGCTGCCCACTCCCCAGATTCCCAGAGGCACACAGGAGACAGGCAGGGTGGAAGAGGGGAAGGCGCTGGGCAGAGAAGTGCGTCACAGCAGGCTGACCTGTGCTGCCCTGGCAGAGGCGCTCTGTTCCCAGGTGCAGCTCCGCCTGACCTCCCGCCCGGTTCCTGCAGTGCCCTGGGGCAGGGGCGGTGCAAAGAACACCCGTCAGTTTACAAGCAGCTGAGCAGGGCAGGTTCAGACCCTCCCAAAGGTTCAGGTCCCGGCATTGTACCCTTCCCTGGATGCTGCTGGGAAATCCAGCTGGATGCTGGGTGCAGTTGCAGCTGCAGAGTGATACAGCGTGCTGGGAAGGGACTGAACTCTATTCCGGGGCTGACTACTCACCTGCTATGAGTCATGCAGCAGAATTATGCTGCAGAGGCTTGTTCTGCTCGGTCAGTAACCACTGTCACAGCTGCCCTTCAACAGGAGCTCAGCTGCAGGGAGAAAAACGGTGACAAACAAATGGAGTCCCACAAGAGGATGGGGCAATTAATGAAAGGATAAGTGTAGGAAATCAACAAACTTTACCACTGTAGATCTGTGTTGGAGGCCAAGACGAGCAATTAACACTCCTAAAATCCTAAAGAATTTGTTCTCTCCTCCATGTGGCATCTCTGAATGTTGCAAGCTTTTTGATAATGACCTTTTTCTCATTCTCAGAGCAAAGGTCTGTTCAGGCAGAAGGTGAAGCTGCTGCCTGGAGCCTGGGAGCAGCTGTGAGAGATGAAGCATCCCAGACACTTTTCCACCCCTAGCTCTACTCAAGGCATCCTTTGGAAGCACAATTTGTGTCTTCCTGGCTCCTCCTACAGTGCTGTTCCCCCTCTGATCCCACAGCTAATTGTCTGAGTCTAGAAGTTTATTAGGGCCTTGTGTAATGGATTTATCCTGTCCTGATAAACCACAGAATTGTGAGGTGATCTGGGATGTGACAGCAATGGGGAGAAGTGGTTGCCTTGTTCAAGGAACCTCAAAGTGTAATTGAGGTGTAAGTCATTGTTACTATCAGCTGACCATCCTGTGGAATATGTTGTTCTTCTGGCAGGAGAGCCCATGAAAGTGAATCTTCCCTTCCTTGCACACCACAGGCTTCTCTCTCAGCTACAAGATCCCACAGGGCAAGAGGTGCCAGCTGTGGATTTTTTTCCTTCAATTGCATCATTAAGGCAAAGTGTTTTTGTGAGGGTGGGGGCTTACTCACTACATCCAGTGCTGCAGGATTCCTACCGTTGCACTCATTATCCTGGAGTTCATCAAGACTGACAGTCAAATGTAAGTGTGGTAACAGAATCTCTACCTGTGCAAACACTGCCCGAGGCAGGGATTTATGCAGTTGCATTGCAAGAAAATGGATTAATGTGGACATTGTGGGGCGTCTTAGACAGGAATGGTGCTTATGAAGCTTTTCCTTGAGAGGGAGGACACTCTTTCCCCTTATATACTCATTTTTTATTAATATTTATTCTTCTATGAGAAAAGCTTCTGCCAGTACCTGGGCAATTACTAGAGCACAGCAGCATAAACTGGGATTTCATTGCTTTCAGGCTGTCTTATTCCTGACAGGTGAACCAGTAGGACTCCCACCTGCCCTGTGGGAAAGAAGGATGTTGGACTGAATCCTTCCCAAGTATCTTTGAGGTGTGGAAATGCAGAAGCTGGAGGCCTGAGCATTTCGGGCAGTTTCTGGAGGAGGCTGTAGCAGAGCCAGGGGGTGACTGCAAGCTGTGCCCTGTTGTGCCAGCAACATGCCAGGCTCTGGCAATGAGCAGCAGGCTCTGAATCTCCTCACCTGCTCAGGTGAGCTGGGAGCTGAACACCACTTTCTCTGAGAAGAAACCCTTTCTTCAGAGCACCATAGATATGGCAAGAACTGGAAACCCTGATTTTGCTCTCAGCCCTTTGGACGTGGGGATGAGGGGTGGGAATGCTGACCTCTGCAGCTCCTCCAGAGCAGCCCCATGGCTGCCTCGAGGTTCCCAGTGCCTTGCAGGGAAAGAAGAAGGTGCAACTGGGGATGTGATGATCTTCCCTGGATAATAACGCTGCAGACAGGTCTGATATTTTTGATGCTTCAACCAGCCATGAGCATCTGGGTGAGGAGTGTACTTTTCCAGATCTTCCTTCTCCTCAGAAACAGTAACTTCACTGAGAACAAGTGGATCTTCTCCATGGCTACCCTGATACAGCAGGGCAGAATAACAGTTCATTACCACTGTAAAAGCACTCAAGAGCAGGGATATTCCCACTGTGGAACCAAGAGAGAAAGAAAAACAATCCCAGAGGAATAGATGGCTTTGCAAGTGGAAGGCACACAGGGATGGAGCTATACAGTGCTGAAGGATTTTTTTACACACAGACTCTCTCTCGCAAGCAGGTGCATAGCTTCTCCTGGAGTGACAGAGGGCAGGACTGGGGAGCGTATGAGCTCTCCGGAGCTCATAATGAGCAGCTGTAGGAAGGGTGGGAACGTCGGAAGAGGAGTTTTCCTGAGACACTCAGGAGAGCCCCAGTCTCCTCTTCCTCCTTTGCTATGGTCCAGAGAAGAGGTGGAGGTGGGTGTTCAGTTCCACTGTGGGGTTTAGCTACAGCTGCCAAAATCAGCCCTCGTTTAAGTGTGAAGAAGCAAGACGATGTTTCTTCGTGTTGGAGATAGGAGGAATCACTCCGGAGCATCGGCATCCGAGCTCTCCTGCAAGCTGCCCTCCCTCTGAAACACCTCGCTGTCCAGCTGGAGGTGACCTAACAGGTGAACAACATTCAGCTTTGAGAAAGGAAGAGCAGCCGTAGCTGGTGATGGTGCCGGCGTGCGGCTGGAGGGCGGATAGCGGCGTGCCCAGCAACACGCCGCTATCGGGGCGGACACGCGGGTATCGGGGCCGACAGCTGCTGCTCGGCGACCGCTCCGTGTCATGCCGTGCCGCGGAGCCAACAACCTCGCCCCTCTCCCTGAAGAACGCCTGGCAGAGCACCGACTCCTCTGCCCGGAGCCTCCGCACTGGGCAATGGCGGCGCGCACCGGGAACTACAGCTCCCAGCATACCCTGCGGCGACTGCTCCTGGGGAGCGCATGCGCCCCGCGCGAACTCCCTTTCCCGGCAGGCCGGCCGAGAGCGTGGCCCCCGCCCCGCTCCCTCACGGCCGTGACGCGCGCGCCGTGACGCAGCGCGGTGACGCAAAAAAGTGTGCGCCCTCCACAG
>JANPWX010000557.1:383384-437829 GCA_024734555.1 Trochalopteron elliotii
GCCTGGCTCTTCCTCCTGCGCTGGGCCCGCTCGGGCGGGAGGCTCTCTGGCTTTTGGCTCCCCCCGCTCTGGTCTCTGCCGACCTTTAAACGTTGGGGCCGCCCGTGCGTCCAGCCGAGCCGGGCAGTGCGGGACCCCGCGGGAGCTGTCACCGGCCGCCCCTGCGAGGTGCTGCCCGCGTGTTTCCCCTTCCAGCCGCGCAGGAGGAATTGATGTTGAAACAGAGCGGGGCTTTTTTTTTTTTTTTCTTCTTATTTTGTCGACAACAGAAATTTGTTCCTGTTTTTAGGGCTTGTCCTGCCAGATCAGAACGTAATTCTAAGTTTGTTTTGTAAAAGGAGAAATTCCAGGAAATGGAGTAACCTTGTGGATTTCCCTGTCCTTAAAATGCCTTAATTAAAAAAAAAAAAAAACACCAAAAAAAAACAAAACAAAACAAAAAAACCAAAACAAACAAACAAAAAAACCAAAAAACCCAAACAACAAACAAATGAAAAAAGCTCACCCCAACAAACAAGAACAGAATTTTAAAACAAATACTTAAAAGTAACATTTGGGATATGTTCGGTATAACAGTCAATGTGTATCTCTGTTAAAGAGGGCAGTTGAGTAAATGAAGACTTCCCTCAGTGTAGGACAGCAAACCATATTTTTGTGCTCCAGAGATTGTGAGGCTTTTCTCACTTGTTGGTATATTATTTCCACCAGAAAACTTCAGTGTTGACAGTTTGTGATACTTTAACTTCCACGTGGTTATTTCAGGCTCAACAGGTTTAGGTGAATAGCTGTCAGGTGCCTCATCTCTTTAAAGGATATTTGTGATGAGAGGGATAATTTTATTTTTTCTTAAAGTAAAGAATTCTTTGTGTTAAAACGTTAGTATGAAAGAACCTACAGATGTACTGCTCAGCTTTGCTGGGCAATTAACTAGATTGCAGTTCATTAGTGTTATATTATTACATTAGTTTTCTCATCTGTTGTGTCCTCAGCCAGACTTAAAATTTTGTTTGGGAGCAGTGTAAAACTGGACTATTTAAGCTGGCCCAAAGTGCAGTTATTAGAACTTGAGTTGCCCCTATGCATGTGGAATTACAAATCTTCATATAATTTTTGTCCATTTAAAGTGCACATTAATTTATATGTGCAGTCTTCCTACAAAGTTGATTAAAATTGTGGTTTTCAGGAGTTTTTTTTTTCTTGAGGTATGTTTTTTGGTTTTATTATGCAGCTTATTCATTTTCCATTTAAATTGCTGAGTTAGGCCTTTTATGTTCATTTCCCAAATAACCAAACTGTTACTTTTCAGCTTTTACAGGTGTATTTATATTCACTAAGAGGTTTCTTGCTTTCAAATGTTTATCTGTGGGAAGTCAGTGTGTTCAGAACCTCCCCATCATTTCCCTGAGCACAGCAACAATGAGGGAATGAGCTGTAGTGGTGTTGTGGTTGGTATGAGGCTCCAGTGGACTGAAGGGTGGAGCTCAATTGCTCCAGCTGTTCCAGGCACTGAATCAAGGTTTGTGGTTAGAGGTCACTGGAATTTTATTTCCTCACTGTTCAGAGGTGTCTCACTGAGGTGACTCAAGCACTAAAGTGTCTGAGGTTTCAAAAACAGGGGAGTAACTTGAGGAATCTGTGCCTCAATACTCTTTGGGTTTCCTTTTTGTGTCAAATTCTTACATCTAAGCTCAGGAGAGTGCCATGCCCATAAAGCCTTTGCTGTGACACAGGAATAGCAGGTAGTGTTTAATATTAGAGCACTTCAATGTGCACCAACCAGGGTGTGCTGAAACAGGCACATGTGGGCTTTCAGTGACACTGGCCACCATGGTAGTTAAGACTGCAAATATTTGTCTTTCAAAGTCAAACCCTTTGAGTAAGTGCTTTATGTTTTGTTAATACTGATTCTAAATATATTTTGGCAATAGTGCTGTTTGGGGGGAAAAAAAAATCCCATTCCCTAGCTTATTAGATGTTCAAACTGAAATCTGTAGTAGGCTGTGATTTTCAAAACTTACTAAGTGAAAAAAATTACACCCCCTGCCTGCCCCCAATTTAAATCTGATCAGTTCTGCTGGTTCTTGGAGAGCAATTTGAGATGGAATTTTTTCAGCAGCTTGTGCAAGAGAAATAGTGAAAGTCAGAGCTCTTCTCCCAGGTTTCCTCTCCATCAGACCAGGTGTGTTGCTGACAGTTACAGGTTAGTTCATATCGTTTATGTTCTTGTCTTCTCTGCAGAGCTCTTCACTTTTATTTAAGATGGAATTCTTGAAAAAAGCGAGCACAGTAGGAGTTTTGTGTTGCCATCTAAAATAATCATATTTATTTGAATAGGTTTGGAGGGATAAGGCTGTGGAAGAGAGGAGATGCCTTGGCGAGACATTCACTGTCACTGCTGTGTCCCAGTAGAAGAGGTTGCATTTTTATGTTATAACTTCATTTCAGGAAAACAGCTCTCTGTCAGCACCAGTTATTTAGACCAATAATGTGCTTTATTGAGGCAATACTCCAGGTTTTAGGGATAGCTGGGATTTTTCACTCGATTTTGGTATAGCACAAGGTGTCTCAGAGGGCAGTGTGAGCAGTTCCTGTGGTCTTCCAGAAAGGCCAGGACTTTGTTGACCTGTTGCAGGTATTGCTGGAGCTGTTCTGTTTCCCAGCAGGAGCAGTTAAGGGTTGATAGAGGAAGTAGATTGTTCCCCAGGTTGCAGGAGAGCCTGCACAGGCCCTGTGCAAGCTCTGAGGTCACAGGGCCCTTTTTTCTGTATCCCTTGAGTACAGAATGAAGGTGGGGATGTCTGAAATGGTTGAATTTAGATTCCATTACTGCACTTGTCTTCTGAGGCCCAGAGTGGATTTGTCTGAATGTTTTTCTGTGATATTTAAAAGCTCTGAAGTGCTGGTAGCAAGTGGTGTTCAGTTAATGAAAAAGGAAATGGAGTTTCATGAGCTTAGAGTAGTTTTTATTTTCAAAGGTGTTTTGGGTATGTGTGTGTGTGTACAATCACATTATGTTTTTCCTGCATCTAGGTAGTGTTTCTTCCTAAGCAATTTATGCATTTGCATTGAATTTACTGATGTAGATCTGAAATGAATGGATGAATAATGAATGCCCTAGATAAAATCATAATTACATACGATTTAGGAAACACCATTTTTCTTCATGCTTAGGTAATTTTTTTGTTTTCATATGCCCACTTCATATAGTACTTATCAAAATGGTGTTCTTGTAGTCACAGGTCTATCTTTTCTTGGTCTGTGGGTGACTTTTGTGCAGTTTCTGTCAGTTTAATCTTCAGCCAGTGCTCTTAACTTCCTGTTTCCCGTTTAACTAACCAGTCACAGTTCATTAAATTCAGAGGCACCTGTGAGACAAGAGGTAGAACTGTAAGATTGTTCATCAGTTCCCTGATTGAGGAAAAGTTTTAAACCAGCTGGAGGTGTCCAGCACACAATTAAATTATGGTGATGTTTTTCAGAGACAACTTGGGCTATAAATGTGTGTGTAATCTATGCTATGGCTGCCTTTAGAGCCTGTCATCTGACTGACTCCTGAACATGTATTTCAGGAGTTGGTGTGTATATCACTGTCTTAAATACTCCTGTATTTAACACTGGTTTGAAAACTTCTTTCTCTGGGTCAGTTATGACAAATGGGTATTTAATCTCATGACAGATGGATATTGGCTATGTTATGGCTAATGAAATGCTGAAAATCTTTGTGTGTTTTTCCATGTGAAGAAATCTGTTTTGCTTTGTGTACTCTCCCCATACAAATGCAAAGTCAGCTTATGAATTATATTTGGGTATTCCTTCCTCCAGAAGTTACTACTCTTCACAGCAATCACAGTCAGTCAGGTTGGAAACAAGGAGCACAGCAGTGTCTTGAGACAGATTTTGTTCTAGTTTAGGCTGTTAATATTTCCAGTAGGTTTTATCAGATCGACAAAAGCTGACACCTGGAAATTTAAAGGCTTAAACAGAACCTACAGTGATAGTTCCCTTCATTAAATGGTACTTCAACAAGTCACTCAGTGCTGTAGGAGTTTCTCACTTTCGAGGATGGGAAGATAAATCTTCTGTCAGCTGCTGTCATGCAAATAAAGGCTGATAAATCTGAAGTAATTGCTCCAGTGCTCCCTCCTGTGATCATCCTTCCTCCTGGAGCCCCTGGCTGTTCTGGGAAACCCTGAACAAGCAGTACCTGGCTCTTTCCCTCCATGGCTGTCCTGGGGCTGCTGCCTCTGCCCCTCAGCTCTGTGCACCTGAGGAGTTTGTTGGCACTTCCACTGCTGCCTGCAGGGCATTAAACTGGGATTGTGACACTGATCACAATCTTGCTGCCCTGGCTGGGTTGGTTCTTGGGTAAATCAGCATAGAGGGTAACTCAGGTCTGCTCCTGGAGTTAAGGCAGAGCTTTGAAAAGGCTCAGCAGTGAGCAGAGCTGTGGTGAGCTGTGCATTCCACCCGGCCTGGTCAGGGCTGGGGAGCACCAGTCAGGACTTGTGTTCAGAGGTGCACGTGTCCTTTAGTCTGCAGGCAAAGGGCCAGAAAGAAACTTTCACCTTTGAAAGCACCGTTCTGTCACTTTATCTTCTCACTCCTTTTTGCTGAGTATTTGCCTCTTTCAAATGTCTCGTAATATTTGATTTGGATTGTTTCAATGAATATGTTAAAAGAGTGGGATTTCTTGCTCATTCTTATGCCTTTTTTTTTTCTGGTTGTTACTTCTGCCTTAGACTAAGCCATGACTTCAGGATCTGGGCATGTGGACTCCAAGGCTGAGCTCACTACTTTGCTTGAGCAATGGGAGAAAGAACATGGCAGTGGGCAAGACATGGTCCCTATTCTCACCAGGTAAGATCAGTTAAGCAAATCCTTAGAGCTGAACATCTGAAGTTACATGCCAGCAGCTTTTACCATGTTTTTTCTTGTGGTGTTCACATACCTGATAACGTGTAATTCATTTTCTTGGTCTGGAGAATGAACTGTTAGTGTGGGATTAAAATAAAATTTTTTAGTAAGAAATTTATATTACGAAGATGTCTTACACAGACTGTCTCTAAAACATTCATTCAATTTTCTGAAATAGTAGCAGTCAGGAGCATCATTTGATGCTTGAAATAACTTTGGTATCTTCACTTGAAGCTTTTAAAACATTCATCAAGATGGGAAGCAGGGGGTGAGGGGTTTAAGATTGCAGTGACATCGATCAGATTAAATGAAAGGATGAGAGTAGGATGGAGTAGGAGGAGCTATATTGAGAAGATATTAGTGAATATCTTTTAAAGTGATATTTAAAAACCTGATTGTTTTTTAAGCTGTGTGATGATTGCCTGGCATTATATTGTGAGAAAAATATTCCCTGGACCAATAAGGTATTTGGGGCGGTCTGGGAAACACCATTAATTATAAGACAGTATCTAGTACAAAAGAAAGATTGGAATGATCAGTTGCATTTGTGGTTTCCCAAGCCAGGCTTCATTTGAGTAGACTGACATTACTCCTGCTTTAAGGGGAGATTTGCAGAAATCACCCCGGTTCCTTGCAGCTCTACTGGCAGATCCGTGGCCTGCCCTGTGTGTGCAGGACTCAAAGGCTCTGCAGTTCAGGAGCAATCCAGATGTCTCTTCTGCCCTGTTGGGTTGGACAAGTCAGTGCACAGAGCTGGAGCTGGCACTGGGTGGAAGTAGCAGGAATCTGGTGGAGCTTCTTTGCTCAGGTCTGTGCTCTGCCTCACCTATTGGGCACAACTTCTGTGCTGTTCTTACTGCATTTTAAAAATAGCAGCACAGGGGAGGGAGATGAGCAACAGAAAGCTGGCCCTGAACACTTGGAGATTAGTGGGCCTCTTGAAAATCATGAGACAGGTTTTGGTATATCTCTGTGTATTGTCTGAAGGAAACATTTGCCATTTCAAGGCTTTTTTTTTTGTAGGCGTAACCAGAAATTTCCTGTATTCTAAGAAATTTAAAGACATTTGAACGAAACATGTACTTTTTTGTGCTTATAGCAGTCTGGCACTTCTTGCTCCCACTCAGCTCCTGAAGCTCCCTACATTATTTATGCTCAGACAAGTCTTATAACTCTGATTCTCAAGGTTTCTATGCAGCAGGCAGGGTGGTTATGAATGGTGAAGGCTTGGGTATTTTTGCTTTAGTGGAGATGGTACAGATTTATTTAAGGTAGGAAGGAGATCTACTGTCTTTGGCCAGAAGTTAAAATCACAAATTAGATTTACAGTGCTTCAGTTATCAATGAGAGCCATGTTTTTGTTTGTAGGAGAGAGTTTTAGCTATTTAGATATTTAGAGTTTGCTGGTAGAGATGCTCCTGAGGAATCCTCACCAACTGGAGCTTGCATTGGCCAATGTCCTGAGGCAGAGCAATGCCCTTGCATTTTGGTTTGGTCTTAGGGCAGAGGGTGCTGTGGTTGTACTTGTTGGTGAGTGATACTTCTCTACTTTCTTCCTCCTTGTGAGCTAAATGGAAGAAAGCTTCCCTGTGTGGATGGGGGTTTGTGGAATGTGGTGCTGAGGCAGCACAGGTGACAGTGCAGTGACAGGACAAGGACAGTAACAGTGCCAGTTACAGACCACAGCTGAGTTGTCACTTCCAAAAAGCTGGTTTTCTGGATTTACAAACTCTTGAGTGTTAGAAGGCATGAACTGAAGAAATTGCTTGGAAAGTCTGTCAGCAAACAACAGATATTTAATATACACAGTTTTCAAAAACACTGTAAATTGAAATGATTCTGCAATAGTGTTACTTCATAGACTGGATTCAAGTCATGTTCAACTAATCAGGCAAATCCTGGGACTCAGGTAATTTATTGCATCCCAGGAGCCTCTTCCATCAAGGGAATAAATCAGCAGTTGAGCATCATAACTTCATCTCCACAGACCAACCATATTGTGGTGTGGGATCCTAGATGTTGCAATCTGCTGTAAAGGCTCAAGCTGGTCATTAATGCCAGGTGATGACACAAAGCAGGATTAATGGCTTTGTTGTGTCATCTAGATCACTGGGACCTTGCAAAGTTGACATACTTTTCTGTATCCCTCTGTCAGTTCCTTCCCCACTCCCAAGGTGAACTCACTTTGTGGCAAATGAAAATGAGAATCTGAGTAACTTTCCAAAGACAGTTGTAAGGAGAAAAAAATATTAGTTAGAAGTAAATGGCTCCATGTAAATCCTGCATCTTGTCTGCTGACTTGGAAGTGGCTGCAGAACCAGTATAATGCCAAGTGAATGAAGGAAATCTTGAAACCAGAATAGAAGTTCTGTGTTTTTTTGAATTGTGTTTTGTTACAGCCCTGTGTACCAGGTGCCTATGTAAGAAGGTGGGAATGAGCTTTGGTGGTTATTTGACACTCAGTTCCTTCAATTGAGAATTGACAAAGCTCTTGATCTAGATTCATTTATCTAAGTCAAGTCACAAAATACCTTTGTATGTGTTAATTAAAAGAAGAGTATTGTAAGCAAGGTTGATTTTTTTTTAATTGATTTCAAAGAAGCAATCCTTTTTTTATTTACTGTTTTTATTTTGGTCAAACAGTTGTGAATAATTGTCTCAAAAACCTCCATAATTAGAGATTCATGTTTGTCTTTCATTGAGCCTGTGATAATGTTGTTGTCCCTGAAAGCACTTGGAGCTGGCTCACTGTTTGGCTGCCTACCCAGACAGGATGCACTGGCCAGAGTGTTGTGCTCACTTCCCATGCTGCTTGTCTGTCCTTTCTGGCACGTCACCAAAATGCTAATTATCACCTCAAAAGACCTGACAAGGCGAGAGTGCTGCTTCCCAGCTCCCCATTTGTCTGAGTTTTCTGTCAGCAGACATCCCTCAAGCTATTAGTTCTCAAGGAATAAAATGAGGAGCTGGCAGTGGAGTGTTCAAGTAACTTGCATTTGCCAGAATTTCTTAAGAGCTCAAGCTGTGCCACCTATTATTACCAAGGGACACAATTTGCATCCCTTCACAATCAGGCTTATAAAAGTAAATATTGGAACCCCACAGGATCAACAGTTTGTTGAAAGATAATTGTCTGATCAAAGGCAAGCAAGAAAGTTCTTTGCTCATTCCCAATGAGCCAATTTGCTGTTCCTAGAATCTGGCAGCAGTCATTCTCTGTCACACTGGCAAGTCAGTGTAGCTCACAGAGGCAGGACTAAGTACATTTTTCCTCTAGTCATGCCTGGGAACACTGGATGTTTTCTGGAAAGTAACTGGAATGGAGTAGAAGTCAGCAGTGTTCTGTAAGGGAAATCCTCTGTGAAAGACAAATATTTTTCCAGGGATTACTGCAGCCTTCCAGCAGTTTTCCCTCCCCTGTGATAAACTCTGCCTAGATAACTACTCTGAGGTGTTCAGACCTTGTTTTAAAATGCTGTGCTGCACATAGATGGGGAAGAATTCATGTTTTATACTAAGGAAATGAGAGTTAATTTCCTAATGCTTTTTCAATTTATTTGAGTGCTCTTTATTTCCCCTCAAATTGCATATATTTCTGCTGTAACACTGCATGGAGAAGGACAGTGAATGGCTATGGAATTATTTATTGCTTGACCATGAGAATTTCCTCTTCTTGATTTTGTGTAAATGAAAATAGTAATTAATTCTCTTACTGCTCATTCTAAATGAATTAGAGCATAGGATTTCTTATGTCTGCTGAGGCTGCTTCTCAGTTTAGGGGAAGACATACCTCCAAAACAACTCAGTTTTGTTTTTCTGATACAGAGGAGTATTTAATGTGTTTTGAAGGTCTGTGAACAGGGAGCTGGCTGAGTTTCTCCTTGTCTTATCCGTGCTGGTAGTTGACGCATGGTAAAAAGTTGATAACTGAATAGAGGTTACACAGCAAATAATAAAAGTATTTAATATTTATTAATTATTTATATTTAATTCTATAACAGTTGAAATTTAATGTGCAAAATAACAAAAAGCTGTGCAGACAGTTCTAACAGCTGCCCCTGCACAGACTGAACAGGGAGCAGGACTAAGTCACCTGTTCAGGACTGGCTCTGCTGTAAAAGAAAGACACTGTGGTGGTGAGAAGTACTGCTCAAGCCCTTTATTTACTCTAGTTCTCTACACTGTGTGTTGTAGAACACCACAAGGAGTTTAACATGAGTAAATAAAAGGTGCTGGCCCTTCAGAGTGTCATGTTTATGCATCTCTGGGGTGTTGCTATGGGTTCAGTGTGTTTTGGAGCTAAAAATGAGATGAGATAGTAGAGGCCAGTGTTTCTCTCCCCTCTGATGTGGACAGTCAGAAATCCTCTGGTGGCACTGAACACTGGGTGAAAGCTGCTGGGCTGGTTTGGAGTGCTCTGACAGATCTGTAACTGTGAGGAGCTGTGCCCCAGGAGTGTGAATCCTGCTCACTTTGTGTTGTTCCTGCTGCAGAATGTCTGAGCTGATTGAGAAGGAGACTGAAGAGTACCGCAAAGGGGACCCAGACCCGTTTGATGACCGACACCCAGGTGAGGTGTCCTGACACCAGCTGTGTCCCCGTGCTTTCCTGGTAGCTCACATTCAAAAGTAAACAATTGTAGCCTGAATTGTTTGGTGCTAACCTGTAGTGCCAACTGCTGATGGAGGTCTGACGATGCTTTTGCACTGGGAAGTTGTGCTCTGTAGAGTTGACACCAGAACATCCCACAGTTGGCTTGAAGGTAGCAGTTCAATATTAATGTTGGCATCTTGAGGTAGGAGGATGAGTGTTTTCCTGTCTGTCCCACAGGTCGGGCAGACCCGGAGTGCATGCTTGGTCACTTGCTGAGGATACTCTTCAAGAATGATGATTTCATGAATGCGGTAGGTTTGCTCTCAGAACTTTCTCTGTCAATTCCTCACACCACCTTATTGCTTTGATTTCCTCTGTGCTGGTTGACCTTGGTACTTGTTTAATATTTATTTTAGTGGTGTTGGAATTCTCTTTCCCATAATACTGGTTTTTAAGATGGGTTTAAGAGCAACTCATTTGCCACTGTTAAAGTGATTCAGGGAAGAGAAGGGGAGTTCATGAGCTATTGGAATGTGTGTAGCAACAACTGAATTAGTTGTTTTCAAGGTTTATCAGTCTCTTCAAAGAAAATGGAGCTTCTCTAATACAAGTCCAAAAACATAATTTCTTTCTATAATGGAAATGAATCCCACTAATTCCAGTGCCTTATTTCTAAGTGCTTGGAACTGCTGGGCTGCCTGCAGGAGCAGAAGAGCATGTCAGCTCTAGAAGATTCAGGCAGAGAATCAGGAGGCAAGAGTCTGCCTTTCCACTTGCATTGCTAACCTCTAACATGACTTAATAGCTAGATTTGTGTTACCTTTGCATCCGTGCAAGCACCTATATCAGTACCCATCACTGGAAGGATTCTGACAGATTGCTTGCATGTCTCTCTGTCTTAAACTGCAAATACAGGTGCAATTAAAAATATGCAATTTCTTATGTGAATTTTTTTATTTAACTTTCCATGTTTGCACTGTTACTGTTACAGTTTTTCAAGTCACTTGTCCTTACAAATCAGTTCAAGATGGGTATTTAGTCAGTGAACAGCAGATCAGAGGCTCTCTGCTTCTCTGAGAAATAATTTCAACTTCTAAGGCACTGAGGGAGCAGGCAAAGGCTGGTCATGTTGAGATCCAGGGCTTAGACTGACATTCCTTACTTTATTGTTTTGCTGCTGTGGGAGCTGTAAGGCTTTCACTGCTCTGGGTTTGGTCAGAGTTGAATTTCAAACCAGTGCTGTTCCTGATCTTCTGCAGCTAGTGAATGCTTATGTGATGACAAGCAGAGAACCTCCACTAAACACTGCTGCCTGCAGACTTCTGCTGGACATCATGCCGGGACTGGAAACAGCTGTTGTCTTTCAGGAAAAGGTATCAACCTGTAATAAAGCTTGGGTTTTAAGCTTGTTTTATTTTGTAACCCAGAAAGATTTCCCAAAGGAGAAACCAGTAAAGAGGCATATTGAAATCCTGTGTCTGAGAGCCAGTCTGTTCAGTCTTACTAATGATTTGGGGATTTTTGCTCTTGGCTTGTTCAATTAATCAAATCTTGGGTATTTGATAGCTTTTTAAAGTGTGATGTGACTGATTCAAACAGAGGAGCTGGAACTTAATGTAATGTTTTGGAAATTGTTATAATTTGAGCTGTTACTTTATAGGCCTGTGAATGGAGCAGGCTGTAAAAAACATGGAAGACTTGCCCAGCAATCCCCAGCCCCAGCAGAGCCAAAGCTTTCCTAAGGCTAAGTGATAAGCAAGTCATACTTTAACTAAGCAGTCTAAAATCCACAAGCTTTGTGGGGGTTATCTGGAACTGTGATGGACAGCTGAATCAGACTTCAGCATGTTGACAAATTAGTTGTTCTGAAGGAATGCACACAGAGTGGAAAGTGAGGAGAAAGTGAATTTCACTCAAGCCACAGTTTCCTCATCTGTAAGAGTTAATGTTTTTCCGAAGTTTGGAAGTGAGGTAGTGCTTTATATAAAAGTTCTAAATTAATTTCTCTACTACTGGAAATGTGCATATAAATTCTAAAGCATGATTTAAAAAAAGAATGTGCTCCCTTTGTGAAAGATTTAGTTTAGTTTGAGCTCTTTGTGATCTGTCCAAAAGTTGAGGCTGGGAAGCCTTGAAAAAAAATAAATCTGAAACTAAACTAATAGTTCTCCATTTGAGGGGAATATAGCTATTTCCAGAGAGCAAAGCTCTCTGTAAACTGAAATGAAATGAAGTTTTGCACTTAGGGACTTTTTTCCTTGAGCATATCTGGAGCTCTGTTCCGGCACTTACGGCTCCTGTGCATCGGGGGCTGTGGGAAGGGGGGGCTGTTCTCGGCACAAAGAGGCCCTCTAGCGACCAAGGGAGTTCACAGCTCACCAGTTAGAAATTTTTTTTATTGCATAAGAGCATTGAAATAATAATGCAATTGTCTTTAAATATATAACAGGCAACTCTAAAAACCTGTAAGCTGAGAGTTCCTGTTAAAATGTCTCCTCATCATTACTTTTCCCTGGTATTGTATTGTATTGTACCTGTAAATCAAATTATGTCGAAGATTTCTGTCATGCTAATCATGCATTGTTGTTGATGTTTCCAAATCCAGTGGCAATTTAGAGGAAACAAAGTCATCTTTCATTCCAAACCATTGTCTTTTTAATTGTCTGTTTTAAATTTAGCTAAATTTTGTTTTATTTGATGTAAGTTCAACACAGCTTCTTTGGAATTAGCTAAATTGCTGGAAACTTATTAGTGAAACTGACTGGAACTTTAGGCTTGTTTGTTTGGACTAATTCATACTTGTAGTGTTTTGCTGCTTCCTAGGAAGTACCTTGACTGGCCACTTTTTGCAGGTGTGCAATCCAAATATCTGATGCCTGGGCATAGTTTCACGCAGCTTAAAGTTTTAGCCTCCCTCTCCTTCCTCCATCTCCTTCCTCCCTCAGCCTGGTCATTACTATAGATAGGAGAGAATTCTTCCCAGCAGGTGCTTTCTCTGGGGCTGAGAAGTTAAAGATGAAATGTAACTGTTAGAACTGGTTTCTTGTTTTCTCCCTTCTAGGAAGGCATAGTGGAAAATCTCTTTAAGTGGGCACGAGAGGCTGATCAGCCACTAAGGACCTACGCAACAGGACTGTTGGGAGGAGCTATGGAAAACCAGGACATTGCTGCAAATTACAGGGATGAGAACTCACAATTGGTAATGATCTCTCAATCACTTTCCCTTTGTGGAGTACAGTTATCTCTTTATAATTTTTATTTCTGGGGAGCTCACATTCATGGGTTAATATATGAGTCTTACAGTGGTTGTAGTACTATCTGTAAGAGTTGTGGTTTCCATCCTTTCCTGACTGAGCTGGAGCATGCAGCCTGATTATTCTGTTAACAGCAGTTGTATTCAAAATGCCAATGGAAACCTAAGAAGTCAAATACTTTACTTTTTAATGAGGATCATATTCATACTTTCCTTAAAGAAACATTTTCAGAAGCTCTGCATCTGTGACTATTGCACATTGTGATTTACCCACCAGACAGAGGTTTTACAGTGAAAGGTAAGTCAACATGGAGACAGCTATGCTGAAATTTTGATGACTTCTTTTCTAAACGTTGAAAGTAAGAGCATGACTTTTGGTTTTGTGGAACTGTAATTTACCAAAGCTGCTGCTTCCAAAGGGAATGTTGCCTTTATTTCAGGCTGGGCAGAGATGGTAGAAGGATGCTGCAAGTTGGTGTGTAGTTCTGTTAGCACCAGTGTAGCTCATCTGCTCCTAATGGCTTTCCAGCCACTTGGGAGACATGGTGCTGATACTTTAGAATGAAAGTAGCTGTAGCAAAATGGCTTTGAGTTCTCTCACTCACTTTGAAGTTGTTATTTCTCTGGGCAAATGTACAACACAGCATACTCAGTGCTTTATGTGGTGGAGGGGTTATATGATGATAACAAAAAATATGGCTGAGGTGAGTTGCATGATCAGAGGAAGGAGTGTGTTCTCATGAGTGCTGCTTTTCTGGAACAGGTGGCTCTGGTGCTCCGTCGGCTACGAGAGTTGCAGGTCACTGAAATGACCACAAAGCAGGAAAACAAGCGCCCCAGTCCTCGGAAAGTGCCGTCAGATCCTCTGCTGCCCCTTGATGAAGAGGCTGTGGATATGGATTATGGGGAGATAACAGTAGATGGAGAGCAAGAAGAAGTTTCTGGTGATATGGAGATCTCCTTTCATCTCGATTCAAGTCATAAGACCAGTAGCAGAGTAAACTCTGCTGCAAAGCTGGATGATGGGGGATTGAGGAAAAGCAAGTCAGGGAAACAGCACGAAAGAGATGGATTCCGGAAGGCCAAGCAAAAGCTGGGCTTCTCCACCTCGGAACCAGAGCGGGTGTTTGTTGAACTGTCCAACAGCAGCTGGTCAGAAATGTCCCTCTGGGTGATTGGCTCCAATTACACGCTTTACCCCTTGACTCCTGCCATAGAGCAGAGGCTGATTCTTCAGTACCTGACTCCCTTGGGGGAGTACCAAGAGGTGAGCTTATGAAGGTGGGAGGAAGCACTCTGTGCTCTAATTCTGTGTAGAAAGCTGACTGGAATTGTGGGGGAAAATTGGCAGAACTGTTACATCACTCTCTGATATTTCCTGTCACGATTAAGGGTGCTAACTTTTCCTGAGTTTTTGATGACTTCTAAATTGATGAAGTCATTAGTTTGAATATTACTTGATGGGTAATATTCAAACCTGAACCTAGCAGATGTGTGATCTGGTAGTTGGAGCATGGCTCTGGGGATTTTATCCTGTGTTCTTGCTAAATTTGGTGCTTCCATGAAGCTTTGTTTGAAATGCAGACATTTTTTCTGTTTTCTGCAAGTAAAACTCTGAGGAAATAATTGACTTGAAATTCTACATGAAGTGGTTTGTGTAACCTCTGTAGTAGTTCTGAGGAGAAGTGGTAGGGCTGTTATGCAGATGCTTTTGTAAACTGATATTACTTTAATGGACAGAATAACGTGGATGTGATTTACCGAAGTGTGTTGTGTATTTTGTTGTTAGGTAAACCACCAGAAAAACCACCTAATTTTTAACAGAACAAAGCAACACGGTTTTGCTTTGTGGTAGATGTTCTGTGTGTGCACACGTGTGCCTTGTTTCTGTGGGAGCCAGGGAAATCATTACCCCCTAACGCCCCACATGTAGACTGGATTGCTTCATATGCCAGCAATAATAGGCTATAGAAATAGGAATTACTAGCATAAAGGTATTACAAGGAATGATGCAAAGGGTTTTAGTTTGTTGCCCTGCTCTCCTGTTTTTTCTGTTCAGTTGTTGGGTAGTTGTCTTTGCACAGATGGAAGGTGGAGCCTCTCTCCAGGGTGGTATCTGTGTGGAGTTCCATAGCCGCACTTGGAGGAGAGTCTTAAGATTTCCGTGTGGCTGTGCCATGCACCTTGCTGCAGTCAGCAGATGTATTACAAGAGGTCTGTTAACCTTTATTGCTTCCTATGGATGGAGCTGGTTACCTCTGACCTCTCATAACAGGTATCTGCTAATAGGGGAAAATTGGGGGTTTGAGAGAGTATGAACCAAAAGAGACCTTGTAATTCTTGTGAAGCATTCAGCTAGTGTCCCATTTTTATTTTTCTCAGCTGCTGCCCATCTTTATGCAACTGGGGTCAAGGGAGCTGATGATGTACTATATTGATTTGAAGAGAACCAATGATGTGCTGCTCACTTTTGAAGCCCTTAAGGTAAATTACTTTCATAATACATAAAATACATACCATAACAATTGTAAAAACATGGAATGTGTGCTTGTTATGTGTCAAAGGCAAGTGCTTATCTTCTCTAAGATGGTGTCTTGCAGCATTCCCTGGGATTAGAAGTGGCTTTCACTCAACTTGAATGCATTGCAGTTTTGTTTTTTTAAGTGTCAGGCACTTAAAATGAAAAAACAGGAATGGAAGGAGGGAATAAAAAGATCTTAATTGTGCAGGAAAGGCCATTAAGTTCACCTTTTATCTACCTATTTGAAGATGATAAAAGTTCCTTTTCCTGTCAAATTATTGTGTTCCTGCTGCCCTTAAGTGGCATTCCTGAGTTATTCCACTGGCTGCCATCTCAAAGGACACTTGTGAGGGGTAAGGAGCATAAACGTGTTACTCCCAGAAGCCCCAGCATGACGTCTTTGAGCTCAGTGGTTGAAATACTAGTTTTGTGTGAGTAGTCTTTAAGGCTAGCTCCCCAAGGTAAAAAGCCACACAATATACCCTTATTCAAGCCAAATCTGCAGTGCATCAGCACAAGTTAAACTTTTCTGTGCATTCTTTCCCTCTTTCACAATAACTTCTCTGCCTCTTATCCTCCAGAGTCTTCCTCTCTGTATCTTTGTCATTTGGCTGAGAATTTATTTTGAAGGGGCAGTGTTCCTGCAGTAGCTGTAGGTTACTTCACTTGAGAGTAGAGTGGGGTTTACAATGGTTTTACTGTTTCCTCTTAAGGTGTAGGTAATACAGAAAAACAGTGTGCAGTACACTTCAGTGCAGCTGCAAGTTACCCTTTAATTGCCTTTACAGCTCATTTTGTAAAATTCCTTGTGTCAGCAATATGTCATAATCAATGTATGAATGGAAATTTGAATAGTAGTGGTAATAGGAAGTGAATTTGAAGAAAATAGACCTTTAGGTGGCCTTTTGGATAATTTCTGAGTTGCTCTGCTTTTCTTGTATTTCTTCTGCAAGTTGTGTAAAGTAAAGGGGTAGTGCCTCTTTTGGTTTTGTTACTGGGATAAATGCTACGTTCTGGATTAAATGTAATGGGAGGAGAAAGTGAGGTGCACAAAGCATAGAGCAGTTACTTTTTCTGCTGTCTGTTTTTCTGTGGGATGGGGATGGTATTGATGACAGTTTGAAGAATCCTAGTCTAATCTGCATTTATGATTCCTTAGCATTTGGCATCATTGCTGCTGCACAACAAGTTTGCTACAGAGTTTGTTGCTCATGGAGGAGTGCAAAAGTTGCTGGAGATTCCTCGTCCTTCCATGGCAGCAACAGGAGTGTCCATGTGTTTGTATTACTTGTCCTACAATCAAGATGCTATGGAGAGGGTAAGAGTTGTTGTTGTACTGTAACTGCAGTGATTCCCATCATTTCTCAGTGTTTCCACCTGTGTTCAAACAGTGAATAAACATCTCCTAAGCTTAAAAGCAAATTCACATGGATGATTGATATATGCAGAGGCATTAGGAGGTATATGAATAATAGTGTATTGTTTCAAGGTGTGTGTATATGATTAACAGTGGTTTTTTTTAAGGGTGTGGATTTCAGTTCCCAGGGAATTAACTGAAGATCTTGTCAGCATTATCCCAATACTTTAATCACTCTTTTCATTCTATTCTTCCCTCTTTCCCTCAAAAAATCCCAACAAAAACCTCCTTCATTTTCATTTGCCTTTCTTTTCCTGTCTGTTCCAATGGACTACTACACCTGAGATTGTTTTTCTCCATGCATGTTTCCAGATCTTATCCCCAGTATGTTCAGATACCATGTAGAGCAGGTGTCTGTGGTACATTTTGGATTTCAGAGGAAGCCAGCTTCAGGGTATTACAGTCCCTTGTGAAGCAGTCCATGCCAGACCTCAGGTCTGAAGCTGGTAGCACTACATTCTTTGAGTACATCCAAACCAGCAGAGACGAGATGGAAAACTGTTAACTTGGCACACAGCAGCTGGTGCCAGCACTTCAGTTCCTCTTGTCACTGACCCTGACAGAGGGTTCCCAGTTCCTTCTCAGTAGAAGTGAACAGGCAAATGCAGAAGTGCAGTTCTGAGCACATGGTCTGCACATCTCAGAGGCACGGTCTGAGAACAGGAAAAGACCTGCTCAGTTGTCTGTTTCCAGAGAAAGGTCAGGCTTTAGACTTGCATTTAACAATCCTTGCAATTCCCCTAGGCATCAGTGCTGCCAGAGTTTGCTAGTACCTCAATATGGAGTATGATACTCGGTTACACTGAGCAGAACTTGTTTCTTCAGTGGAAACTTGTCTGCCTTTAGGGAAGTATTCTTTGGATATGTGGAAGTGGTATGGAGAAGGACTCTCTGGAATTATACTGCACTAAGGCTGCTGTATTCATTGTGCTTTGCTCTGGAAATGGGCCAATTTCTAGTCCTACATTGCCAAAACCTTCTCTTTATTAGTCTAACAGCAGCTTTTTTTACTGGTCTGGAAATGGGACTTTTTATTTCATGTCTCAGATGTCCCAAGTCAAGCTGGGAATAACTGATACTTGTCCTCTGCTTCTCAAAGAGTCTTCATTCTCCTTGGACCAAATCTTCTAAGTAATCTATTTGAAGTCCTCAAGAATGTTCTTTTGCTTTTTAGGTGTGCATGCACCCCCATAATGTGCTTTCAGATGTGGTGAACTACACCTTGTGGCTGATGGAGTGCTCCCATGCCTCTGGCTGCTGCCATGCCACCATGTTCTTCTCCATTTGCTTCTCCTTCCGTGCTGTGCTGGAGCTCTTTGACAGGCACGATGGGCTGCGGCGGCTGGTTAACCTGGTAAGGGCTGTGGCTTTAACTGGGGAACAGGGGTTTAGTGACAAGTGTTGCGCACAGTAAGTGCAACTGTGGAGAGTTTTGCTCTTCTGTTTGGTATTCTTTGGGGTTTTTCTTCCTCAATTCCCAAGAGATGGAGAGGTGGGTTGAGTTTTCTAAGCAACGCTCACATGCATCCTTTATTGTTTTTATTAATATGATTATTGTCTAGAGATTTTCTATCCTTTGGGAGCTTTTTCGGTGCAACTCCTGGGTTAAGCAATACTCATTCAAGCAGTAGTGGCTTAGTGGTAGTCCAGCTGTTTCTTACCACTCCACATAGATGTGCAGCCTGTTGGATGTGGATAAATACAGCCTTGTTCCAGGAGACGAATGGCTGTGTGTGTGCTGCAGGAACCACAGTACCTTCTGGGCACAAGTTCAAGACACTTGTTTTTGTAGAAAATGTCTACAATGGCTGCAGGGTGTTGCTGTGCACTTCTGCTGCTTGGGCCGTGTCTAACTCAGGGACATCAGTGCTGCAGGGTGCAGGCACACTGTGTGATGCTGTATTATGCCTAATAGCACTCAGCACACTGCCTCCAGACCTACACTGATGTGACTTCTTTAGCCTAGAAAAAAGGAGGCTCAGGGGTGACCTTATCACTCTTTACAACTCCCTGAAAGGTGGTTGTAGTTAGGTGGGGGTTGGTCTCATCTCCCAGGCAACGACTGACAGAACAAGAGGACACAGTCTTAAGCTGTGCCAGGGGGTGTTTAGGCTGGAGGTCAGAAAAAGATTCATTGAAAGAGTGATTGGGCACTGGAATCATCTGCCCAGGGAGGCTGTGGAGTCACCGTCCCTAGCCATCTTTAAAAAAAGACTGAATGTGGCACTCAGTGCCATGGTTTAGTTGATGAGGAGGTGTTAGGTCATAGGTTGGACTTGATGATCTCAAAGGTCTTTTCCAGCCTAGTTCATTCTGTGATTCTGTGATTTCTGTCTTCATAGATAGTGAAGGAGAGGGCATGGTTCAATTTAGGCTGTTTACCCGTGCAGAGACCCTTTTCTGTTCAGACAGCCTTTGTCAGCTCTCTGTGTGCCACTATGTCCTGCATGGCAAAGGCAGTGTGTTTGGGTTTGGTACGAGAGCAGCTGAGAGTTGTAGATGCTTTTTTCCTGAATACCGAGCTGATGAAACTTTTTTTCCCACACGCAACTTCTTTCTGAAGATAAGCACTCTGGAGATCTTAAACCTGGAAGACCAAGGAGCCCTCCTGAGTGATGATGAGATCTTTGCCAGTCGCCAGACGGGGAAGCACACGTGCATGGCCCTGCGCCGGTACTTCGAGGCTCACCTTGCCATCAAACTGGAGCAGGTGAAGCAGTCGCTGCAGCGCACCGAGGGCGGCATCCTGGTCCATCCACAGCCCCCCTACAAGGTGAGCAGCACACTGCAAGCTTTTCACGTGGTTGTTCATTCCTCAGTTGAATCCAAGCTGCAGACATATGTAGATACCCTTGAAAGCCAGTGCAATAACTAGGCAGGCCGCAATTGTTTTATTTGTACTCCTTTCCTGTCGTGTGGAATGACACTGTTATAGGAAAATAGAGAACCTTTGAGGTTTGTCTGAATTACATTTGATTAAGGCTCCTGCTCATGTGCTGTGGTTCCCTTTCCATCTCTCAAAAACTCAAAGGCAGGTTGTTCTTGATGCTTGTGAGGTTTTCCATGCTGTGAATCTCTGAAAGGACAAAAATCTGTGTGTGTATAGAAGTACATAATGCTGAAAAACTCAGAAATAAGTTTAATTTGATAATGATAACTGAAATGTCTTTTGGACACCACTGTTTTTAGAAATTACCCATGAGATCCAGATAGATAATAATCCAGTCTTGGCCATTTTTTTTTTCCTGATTTCTCCCTGCAAAGCTAGTTTTGTTGGTTTGTTTTGGGCTTGTTTGTTTTGTTGGGTTGTTTTTTAACTGGATTTTATGGCTGCTGGTTTTGAGAAAGTACACATTCACCTGTGGTTTCAGATTTAATTTATGATGGTTTTCTGGAGGAACTGAAATAAGGAAATATTAAGGGAATTTTTGCTTCTGCAGAAATCACTTATTTTTAGTATCTAAAGAAATTAGATAAACTGTTACTTTTTTGTGTAATTAAGAATCTTGAAAGGCAAACTTGCTAGGATTTTTTTTATTCAGTATCTTTTGTAGTCAAAACTTAGAAACTGTAATTGAATATTTTAGCAACCTTTTTAATATTTTAGCATAAATGTTTATTGAATGACGGTATAGTAACTACTAGATTAGTAGCTTAAAAGCAGAATAGAATTTTAATTTAATGTAACTTTTCTTCTTAAGTTTGCCTTAGCTTTCTAAGAATGCAAAGAAACTTAAAGGATATTATCCTTAAGCTTATTATTGTATATTATAGTGACAGTTACTGTGTTCTTTTATAACTGGGGAATAAACCAGAAAGTAAATACTTAATCTGCAAGACATGGTACTAGTCTAATCTTAGAGATGCTGTTTTCAGTTAAATCCCAGCAATGGGGCATTTGATGTGCAAGTTTGTAACCCTTGTGATCTAATGGTGTCCCTTCCCTGCAGGCCTGCTCCTATACTCATGAGCAGATTGTGGAAATGATGGAGTTCCTGATTGAGTATGGTCCAGCACAGCTCTACTGGGAGCCAGCAGAGGTTTTTCTCAAGTTGTCTTGTGTCCAGCTCATGCTTCAGCTTATTTCCATTGCCTGCAACTGGAAGACGTACTATGCAAGGTGAGCTCTTGGCTGTAGTGCTCAATCTGAGTGCAGCACTTGTGGCTCTTGGGCAGGATGTTACATTTCTACATTTTCTACCCTGATAGTGTTTAAAACAGGCACGTGCTGGTTGGTGCTGTTAGGGCCTGTGCTGTAGCCACACAGTGCTTGTCAAAGCTAACTCTGGGCAAAGCAGGACTAAAATTTTAAGGTAGTGAGAGAGATGTCAAGAAATTTCTGTAGAGCCAAAATGCCTCAGGTGTTTGATTACTATGACACTGATTTCTCAGAAAAGCCTCCATCACAGTTCTGTTCCTCTTTCTATCTGTCTCCAAATTTGTTAAGAGAAAGGCTAGAAAATGGTCCAAGGAGAGGGTGAAATCAAACATCTTAATTTTGGAATGAGGTGGACCAGGACTCTCTCCTCCTTATTTCTGCTGCCTCCAGGAGCTCCTCGTCTAACTTCTAACTTAAATTGAAAGCCTTTGAAATCTGTTTTGCCTCTGCAGTTCCCTGCCTCCCTCCCACTCTCAGGTTGCACTCTCCTGGGTAGTTTGTGTTCTCCTGTTTCTTTCCTTCTGCAGCTGTTTTCTAATTGCTACCTGGGTTAACTCCTTCCTTTCCACACAGGTTATATAGATCTCTGCTTTTTTGCATTTTTCTGCTCTCTCACATCTTGCTGAACATCCCTTTTCACCTTCCACACACCTGCTTCTTTCTTAAACTGAAGCCTAAGTTGGTGTCTTTTTGACTGTCAGAGTTCTCTGGTTTGCTGCTGAACAGTTTCCCTTGACTTCAGAAAACCTTTCTAGTTAACTAGTGACAGTATTTTGGACAGCGGTGTTTCCCTGCTGAGATGTAGAGTTAGATTAGATTTAGAAGCTTAATTTAGAATGATTTCCTTAGTAAGTCCTAACATTCTTATTCTCATAAATACAAAGTTACTGTGCTTTTAAGAGCCTGTGAACCATTTGGGATAAATGTTGGCGGATTGGAGGCAGTGGTGTGCATGTGAGCACTGCCTTCTGTGGAGACCAGCCCTTTTCATCCTAAAATCAAAAGGCACCATCAAATGCAGCAGACATGACTGATGTACTTCCATTTCTTGGAGTAAATTGAATACTATTTTATGTTATTGAAACAACTCTGTACATCAATTCTAAGAAGTTCTTCTGTTGCTGTCTTCCAGGAATGACACAGTACGATATGCTTTGGATGTACTGGCCATCCTGACTGTAGTTCCTAAAATCCAGTTGCAGCTGGCAGAACCTGTGGATGTGTTAGATGAAGCTGGATCTACTGTTTCCACAGTGGGTAAGCTGAATATGGTCCTAATGTCCTACACATTTATCACTTGTCTTCTGCTACCTGGATTTTGGCTGGCTGTTCCTCACCTACAGGGAGACAAGGGTTAAAATAATTCATGTACTCAGAGTTACTGTCAAGGATGCAAATAGTTGGGAGAGTGCACGGTGGTTAAAACTGTGTCATGATTAGCACTGTGGTTGGGTTACAAATTTAGAGGCAGGTCCTTCTCTTGCATTTGTTTTCAAGAGCTCATTAAATGTGGGTAGAGGCAAATATACTTTTGTAATGGGACTATTAGGTTTCCTCTGTTTTTCAGAAATTTAGGTCTCAGGAGGATATGGCATTTGAGAGTAAGGGAGAGGAACAATTATTGCTGTGTGAGTTATGCTCGAACTGGTTACTTCAAGGTTCAGCATGTAAATGAGTGAGATGTGCCTGGATCAGATCCCAGGCTTCTATTTTAACTGGAGCCTCGCTTTTCTTTTTAAGAAGATAAAAATAAAAGGCAGGCAGAATACTAGATATAGGCAAAAGACAATTTATTTAAACAAAAAGTCTCTAAGCAAACACCAATTCTGTGAGGGTTTTGATATTCTGAAGCAGATGTGAAACTAGCAGGAATTCTGTGGGGAAAAAAAAGTTGCCCGAAAGTTCCTTATTTGCCTGATTCCTTTTGAAAGTTGTGATATGATTGTTTTATCCTCAATGACTTGATCCCTTTCCTTCCTCTTAGTGTTTACTTCGTTAGTGTTTATACAAGAGACCTCTATGCAATAAGAATCAGAGCATGTCTGTGCATCTTGCTCTGTCCAGATACCTTAGATTGTTTTACTCCTGGGCTGTGCTTGATCACCATGTCTAGGAGATTGTGTGGCACTACCTACTGATGATGAGGTGGAGGACCAGCAGTGCAGGAAAACATTTTGCTAGGGAGGTAGAAGAATATGTATTAGACTAGTTAGCAGAACTTCAGGAATTTCTGGAATTAAGGGAAGTACCTATTTTCTTCAAATTTGTTGGAAGACTCCCTTACTTATCTGATCAGCTTGTGTAAGATATGTTTTAGAGTACTAAAGAAACTACTTTTCTTTCACCAGGTATTAGTATCATCCTTGGAGTTGCTGAGGGTGAGTTTTTCATCCATGATGCTGAGATTCAGAAATCAGCCCTTCAGATCATCATCAACTGTGTCTGTGGCCCAGATAACCGGATCTCCAGCATCGGGAAATTCATCTCTGGGACTCCTCGTCGAAAGCTTCCTCAGGCCCCCAAGAGCAGTGAGCACACGTTGGCCAAGATGTGGAATGTGGTACAGTCCAACAACGGCATCAAGGTGCTGCTGTCGTTGCTGTCTGTGAAGATGCCGATCACCGACGCGGATCAGATCCGGGCTCTGGCCTGCAAAGCCCTGGTGGGGCTGTCGCGCAGCAGCACCGTCCGGCAGATCATCAGCAAGCTGCCCCTGTTCAGCAGCTGTCAGATCCAGCAGCTGATGAAGGAGCCCGTGCTGCAGGACAAGCGCAGCGAGCACGTCAAGTTCTGCAAATACGCCGCCGAGCTCATCGAGCGCGTCTCGGGGAAGCCGCTGCTCATCGGCACCGATGTCTCGCTGGCGCGGCTGCAGAAGGCGGATGTGGTGGCCCAGTCGAGGATCACCTTTCCTGAGAAGGAGCTGCTGCTGCTGATTCGGAACCACCTCATCTCTAAGGGCCTCGGGGAAACGGCGTCTGTCCTTACGAAGGAGGCTGACCTGCCCATGACTGCAGCGTCTCACTCTTCTGCCTTCACCCCTGTCGCGGCTGCTGCCTCTCCGGTGACTCTGCCTCGCACTCCTCGCATAGCTAACGGCATCACGGCCCGTTTGAGTAGCCACACTGCTGTAGGTTCCACTGCCACCTCTGTCCATGCTCAGGCAAGGCCGTCTGCATCCCAAGGTCCACCTGCCCTTCCAGGCCCTTCTTATGCCAGCAACTCTCCTCTGATTGGCAGGATTAGCTTTGTCAGGGAGAGGCCGTCTCCCTGCAACGGCAGGAAAATCAGAGTGTTGCGACAAAAATCGGACCATGGCGCCTACAGCCAGAGCCCAGCTATCAAAAAGCAGCTGGACAGACACCTTCCTTCCCCACCCACGCTGGACAGTATAATCACAGAGTACCTTAGGGAGCAGCACGCCCGCTGCAAGAACCCTGTTGCCACCTGTCCCCCTTTCTCTCTCTTTACTCCCCACCAGTGTCCTGAGCCAAAACAGAGGCGCCAGGCGCCCACTAACTTTACCTCACGGCTGACCCGCAGGGCAGCCTTTCCGAAGTACGGAGGGGTGGATGGTGGCTGCTTTGATAGACACCTTATATTTAGCAGGTAAGGAAGAAGAGTGTGTTGTGATCCCTCTCAGAATGTACCCTGTGCCAAAAAGCCTTACCTGGATTCAGGCTGTGCAGCCCCATGGTGGAGTATCCTTGGAGACAAAAGAGTTTTTTCATTCACGGTCACAGTGAGAGAGCCTTGAAAGGCATTTTTAGTAGTTGTTCTCTTTGTCTTGTCCTTAGTCCTGACCCTTAATACACAAAGTGCACTTTATTTTCAGTAACTACATTGACTAATGAAGCTGCTAGTTCCTTGTTCTCCTTTAGAAGGTGAGGATGTAGCACCAATTTTATGAGAGTGTAACATAGCCTTGAGGATGGTTGGCTGACAGATACAGGACAGTGAAATCTATATATTGTTTTTGCAACTGAATCATCAGCACCACCGGTTGCCTTTTGATGTGGCCTTTCCTGGGGTTAAACTGGAAGGTGAGGTAAAGTTTATAAAAATAAAGGTGACATGTTCATTAAAGTATCTTCACAGTGAAAGCAGTGTCACTGTGGGAAGTTACGATGCCAGGATGTTGTTTGGCTCATGTGACATCTTGTGCTAAGTGTTTCAGAACCGTTAGGAATTTTTTGCTAGCTCTCTGTACTTACCCAGGTGTTGGCATTGCAGGTTTTCCATCAGTCCAGCTTTGAAGATGGAGTCCAAGTGCTTCAGCTTAATGATGTGCTGTTACAGAATTACCACATAGTGGAAAACAAACCCTGAAAGATTGCAAACACTGTTGTAATACTTGAGCACTAGTCTTCAAGCTGACACTTGGCTTACTCTAGAAAAAAGCTTTAACTTGTACCTTTGTAATCTTTAAGGGCTGGATTTAATATCATCACACAGCATTTCAGTTTTGCTTCTCTCCTTTGGGTTACCCATGTATTTTTGCCTTCTCTAGGTTCCGTCCAATTTCTGTGTTCAGGGAAGCAAATGAGGATGAGAGTGGCTTTACCTGTTGTGCATTTTCTGCAAGAGAACGATTCTTGATGCTGGGTACTTGCACGGGGCAGTTGAAACTCTATAACGTGTTCAGTGGACAGGAAGAGGCCAGTTACAACTGCCATAACTCTGCCATCACGCACCTTGAGCCATCCAGGGTAAGGAATCACTGACCTGTTCTGATTTTCAGCAGTTCCCACTGCCTAAGCCCTGGGATGTTTTGGGGCCCATCTGGATATGTTTATCTGAAATGTACCCACTGGCTGGCCTGTAGTGCCTGTCATTGAGGTACTTATAATGGCTGCCTATTCTTGCTCTTGTGAGTTCTACATTTAGGGTTTTTTCTTCCCAAGATAATAAAAAAGATACACAGTGGCTGTGTGCCTTCTTAAGAAATTAATATATATGTCTGGAAGTGGAAAAATGCTTAAACTAACTATTACACATTTGTTTATGTGTGAGGTAAGGTATCAGTGTTTATATATCTTTGCTGGAGAAAGAAACCTTTCAGGGGACGATTCTAGGAAGAAAGAAAAGATTTATAAGCAGAATGGACTCCCCTCATGGGGCATCAGAATTCAGCCATGGATTATCCTAATTTTATCTGCTGTTAACATCATAGATTGTTTCTATTGTTACCTCTAAAGTTTGTCTACCAAGGGCTCTTTGTTATAGATAGTATTAGATACTTGGATTTTATACCTTATAGGAGTAGTACTGGGCACAAAAGTCTGGTCTACAGTTTCTAAATTAATCTTGTAAGTTAAAAGTGTACAGGTAAAGTGATAACCTCTGTTTTCCCTGGTGTTCTTTTCCTCGACTCCAATCTGGAAATCCAGGATGGATCTTTATTGCTGACATCTGCTACGTGGAGCCAACCTCTGTCTGCATTGTGGGGAATGAAGTCTGTCTTTGATATGAAGTAGGTACACTCTGATTCAGCTGTTGGGTGTGCTGCAGTTGGAAGAATCATTTGATACAGAAATAAACTCAAAACCAGAATAGCACAGATCTTAAAATGTCTCTTGTGAAAAATAAAATGTGATCCCTTTCTTACGCTGGTAATTTCCCTATTTATGTGGTACAGAGCAAATTCTAAGTTCTACCTGAAGTCCTATTTCATGCAAGATAGATTCCTAAACTCACTGTTACTCCTGAAGGCAAAGAAACATCTATGTTTTTATTCTCGTGTTTGTAAATCATCTTGGGAATCTTTCTGTAGCCAGTTTGGAATTTGACTAACATGGTGGTTTGCATGGTGAAATTGTCAGACCTGGACTGCAAACTCTTTAAAATCTATTGCAGTATTTATAATTGTTCCTTCCCATAAAAAAGTGGGTGGAAAACTCTTAATTTTTAAAAGCTTTGATTGTTGTCTATGAACAGCTGTCTCTGTGTAACCCATATGGGGTCAGCTAGAGACCTTTCCTCAGAGGAGAGGTTTAACTCCCTCAGGCTGCAAGTGTTTCAGTGTTCACGGTTCCATCCATTGCTGATTTCTCCAAAGTGTCATATTTATGGCAGGTCTGAATTTGCTACTACACTATGATATGCAGTGGTAAAGGAGAGAGCTTTCTACATCTTTTCTGTTGTTGAAACCTGTGCTAGAGCTGTTGGGGTTGTTTGGGTCCTGTAGAATCTGCAATTCCTTGACTTCTTTACTGACTGTATCTGCAGGCATTCCTTCCCTGATGACCACTATGTGGAGTTCAGCAAGCACTCTCAGGACAGGGTCATTGGCACAAAGGGAGACATTGCACATGTAAGTACCAGGAAAGCTCATGGCTGTGAAGCTCTGGCAGAAATAGAATTCTCCATAGGATATCTATTAATTGATGTGAGTGCTTTGATGCTCTGTGTAACTGAGCTTCAGAGGAAAGCTTTGAAAGTGTCAAATAACTTCTCCCTGTTCCTGAGGGTATAAGCTTGACCATCACAGGCAGTATGGATGTGTTTCCTCTGGGCAAGTATCCTGGGCGATTTTAGATTTTGTTTTGTTTTATTCATTTGAGAAAGATCATGCAGGATTTTTTTTCCCCTCTGAAGCTGCTTTCCTAGCCTTGCTTTTCAGTAATAGTAATAACCATAAAGTTCCACTGTAAAAAGTAGCTCAGTCAATAGCTGTGGGAAATGACCTATTAGAAATGTCCTCCTTTCCCCCCCCCCCAAAATTTGCAGCTTACTTTTGGGTAGTTTAACCTTACCACTGTCTCTTTAATGTATTGTTGTAGTGCTTTGCATGAATTCCTGCAAATTGGACAGGCCAGACTTCAGAGGGCTTCTGCTGCTTTGCAGTGTTGATTTGCATTTGTTATAGGCCCTGTCTCTCTTAAAGGAGAATTTGCATAAAAATTTTCCATGAAATATAACTTACTCAAATTATTTATCATTTCACGTGTTGCTCTGATTTGTTTAAGAAAAACTCTCCATTCCTGCCCAGTTTTTAACTTGGATTTAGCTGGAAGTTTGTGTCTTGTGTTTATCTGGTAAACAGATTTGTTTACCAGTTCTAGAGAATATTTTCCTCTGTAAGTTTGAACAAGAGCTAGGCTCTGAAGGATGATACAGATCAGATTTATTTAAGGAGATGATCATAAACCCTATGTACTAGTTTAAAGCCCTTTTTGTATTCCAAAAGTTTCTTGTGCCAAAACTCAAATTTGCCTTTCTGTGTAAATGCCAAGAATTTTAACTCATTTTCTATAGATTCTGGCTTTTTTCCCCCCTCACTGTGTGCTTTGGAGTTTTAATGTTTGTAAATACCATCTGCTCTGAAAGCAGTTCCATTTCTGAAGTAGTTTCTGGCTAAGTGGTACCTTGTGATTGCAACTTCCCAGTCCAGTCCTCATAGTGGGGTTATTTTATTTGGAACTCACCCTGATTGTAGTGAAGTGTGTCAGTGAACCTGCAGTAAGCCAGGCACTGGCCAAAACTTGTTGTGAGGCTTGGTTCCAGCTGTGAAAAACTATTAAAGGGCTGGTAGGGAGGGTTGTTTTATGGAATGCTGTCACATGAAATGGAAAAGGGGAATGGGGTGATTCTGTAAGCAATCTAGGAAGGGGAACAAGGGGATTTTAGGCACAGGTATGTTACAGATTGTGACTAATCTTTCTTTTTCTTTTTAATCTAAAAGATCTATGATATTCAGACTGGCAACAAGCTATTGACTCTGTTTAACCCAGATCTTGCCAACAACTACAAGAAGAACTGTGCCACCTTTAATCCCACTGATGACCTTGTCCTAAATGATGGTGTCCTCTGGGATGTCAGATCAGCACAAGCCATCCACAAGTTTGACAAATTCAACATGACTATCAGTGGTGTTTTCCATCCCAATGGGCTGGAGGTCATAGTCAACACTGAAATTGTATCCTTTGGGCCACTGTGGTAACTGGTACTGGGACTGATGTGGATGAACAAATAGCTGTTTGCAGAGTTGTATTAATGGTCTTCTCTGTTACATGTTATGGGTGGTAACAGGAGCTTCTGTCTGTGAATCAAGGAAGAGTAGGGACTGTTGGTTAGCTAAGTTAAATCTAGATTCTGCCTCGAATGCAGTCTAGAGAAAATACTTAATACAGAGAAAGAGAGCAAGAGGGATTTTCTCCTCTGATCCACTCCATAGCACCTCAGCTCTTTTCCCATGTCTTAATAAGATCAGCCTTGAAGGTACTGCAGTCACCTCTCATGACTGGGAATGGCATTTTGTGTAAGAGCTTTCTCATTTTGAGCACATGGAATGGAATTCTAGTGCCAGTATCCAACTCTGCTTCCTTCATATTTGCAAGACAGAGGCAATGAGGTTTCTTGAATGCAGTTGGCCAGTTCTTTGCCACTTCATTGAAAAGGAAATAGAAATTTTCAGTTGTTTGTTCCTCCTTAGTCTGTGTTTTTCCAGTGGGACCTCCGAACTTTCCATTTGTTACACACAGTACCTGCACTGGATCAGTGTCGTGTGGTCTTCAACTATACTGGCACAGTGATGTATGGAGGTAGGACTTCTCCCCTTTCATCACTCCCCTGGCTCACTTCTTGTGAGATAAGTAGATGCTTGTTCAGTGAAATGGGAACCTTCAGAGACTCTGTAACTCCAGGCCTTACTGGCATACAGGAACTGGATTTTTTCCAAGATGTTCATGCTACGTGTATTGCTGACAAAGACAGTTTTCTGTAACATCAGCAATATCACAACCAATTTGTGAGATTAAAAAGCAACCTATTGTATAATGGTAGATCCACTGATGCCTGAGAAAATAATTTTGTCCTCTGTTTCAAGTTTTGATGATCTGTGGTATCAATAAAGGCATCTCTGGCAGAGTAGATATTAAATGGGTCTTGCCAAGCTATTAAATATAAAGAAAATGCATGTCAGAGTCTCTTTTTGACCTGAAGTTGATTAATGGTAGTGATGAATGGAAGGCAGATTGGTGGAATAATCTTTCCTTGTTTCAGCTATGTTGCAGGCAGATGATGAGGATGACCTTCTGGAGGAGAGAATGAGAAGTCCCTTTGGCTCTTCTTTCAGGACATTTAATGCAACTGATTATAAACCTATAGGTAAGAATAAGAGAGGAGCCAATAGCTTTGTCTGGAGGTTTGAAGGTTTTTTGAAAGTTTTCTTAGTAGCATTCACTTGTCTGTGTGTGTGTGTGTGAGAAAACAAACTGCTATATCCTGTTCTGGAGGAGGCACAGGAGTTGGGTTTAACGCTGACATAATTTCAAGTATCATATCCCATTCAGTGTGTGACTGCCTTACTTGCTTCTGTTCAGCAGTTCTGGCTTTATTTCCTCTCCTCTTTCCGAGTAAGGCATAATCTGAGGCAGTAGGTCACTTGGCCAGGATGTCATTGCTCTTGCTCTCAATTCACTTGGGGCTCTTTTTTTAGCTCGTGGAGCTAAGCTAATTGCTGCTGTGGACATAAACAAATGTGGCTTTTGCTGTTGGAGGGAGGCATAGGTCAACTCAGTCCCTTTGTTGCCACCTATCCTGAAGGATGATCTGTTGTTTACTGTGCTTAGGGAAACCAATAAATGTGCCCTCAAGGGAGGAGGCACTGTGCAGAGCAGGTTAAGAGCTTACATGGCTGTTTTTTCAACGGTCTCCAGCATTTCTGTCCTTTGTTACAGGTTGAATTACCTACAAACGTTCATTACACTCATTTCAGCTGTTTTTTTCTTGTCCCAAGACTGGATTATTTGCTTTTAGACATATCTTTTTCAGTGGGCATTAAGTAACCTGCAGTTAATCACTGAGTTTGTTCTGTGATGTTTTCCAGCTACCATAGACGTAAAGCGGAATATCTTTGACTTGTGCACAGACAGCAAGGACTGCTATCTGGCTGTCATTGAGGTAAAGCAACTAAAATAAACCCTGGTCTCTGTAGCTTGTTGTTTCTTTTTTGGAGTTCCTGCTGTGAAATTCATGTCCTAAGCAGAGGTGGCGTTTTGATGGTGCTAAAGATGCTGTTCAGTTTTTTTTCTGCAGCCCCCGTAGTCCTATTTTGCTGCCTCTTATTCCTTAAATTTCCAGACACATTTGCTTCTCTTCTTCAAACTCTTCCCACTTTAAAATGTAGAGATTTTCCTTCTCATGGGCATTAAGAAAAACTGTGGGTTTTTTCTTATTTATAGCAATAATTTCCTATTATTGCAAATTAAAATGTGCACTGGACCAAATAACTGGGAAATTCAATCTTTTGGGGGTTTCCCACAGAGCTTTTCTGTGAATCGCTCTTGCTGTTCCTTTTGCACTTGTCTTCCTAGCAAAATCCCAGAAGCTAGGGATTTGGAGCAAAAATTACTGAGCTAAACTTCAGGTTTGTTAGGGATGCAGTTCTTTGCTCCATACATAATACGTTGTCAGAACCCAATTTCTTGAAGCCTGATTATGCACATGTAATGAGCAGTGTAAAATCATGTGAACTTTATACTCTGTGAATCACTGATTCCCTACAGTCCACAAAAGCAAGTCAAGAATTTGTAGCAGGGCAAATTTTGTGTTTAACTACTGAAGCTGGAGATGAGAAGGGTTGTGAGACCAAGAAATTTTCCTTTTAATAGGAGTCATTGGAAATGTTACTTCAGGGAACAGGGCAGGTCTTGAAACCAGACTCATTTTTAGTGTGAATTGTAGTGCTGCTGGTAAATGGGAGGGAAGGATTTTGTAAATGTTGCTGTGATTGAGATCAGATGCAGCATTGAGTATGACAGCTGAGCTCAGTTGCTGGGGTTAACTTCCCTGTGGGATCTCCCCTCAGAACCAGGGCAGCATGGACGCCATGAACATGGACACGGTGTGCAGGCTCTATGAAGTGGGCCGGCAGCGCCTGGCAGAAGATGAGGAGGATGAAGAAGAAGATCAGGTGAGAAGCATGGCATTGACCTGGGTGTTCAAGAGTAGCTGTTTGCCCTCTACATGTTTTCATGTTTTACCCAGAAAGTACAGAGGCCACATTAGGCCTAGTGTGAAATAGATGACTTTACTGTAACTGTAAATGAAGACCTTCTGTGCAGAACCTGTGTGAACAGTAACTTTGTGCACTGTAAACTAACACAGTCATTTATGATTTATTAATTTCCTTAAGTATTCAGTCTTGATCAGAAGCTTTGCTTTTTGTTCTGCTTTTAAGTATTTCAACCCTCAATATAGACAATAGTGCTTGAGGCTTTCCTTTTTTCAATTCCAATTCTCATATTTGGACATCATTTATCACCAGTTTCTGAAAGAGACACAGCTTGTGACTAATGCAGTGAAACTGCACAGTGCTTCTACACAGCAAAAGGTTTAAAGAATTTTGAAGAGGCCTGTAGGTTTGCACTGGGATGTGTTGGTTTTCCTTCTCTGATCAGCTGTTTGATCTCTGGCAACTTGACAGAAGAGCTCAGAACTGCAGTAAGTGCCCCTCAGGGTGCAGCTGGTAGAATACACAGTAACATGGAATGCTTACTACAGTAAAGTGAGAATTAAAATTCCACAGAATCAATTTGTAACTTTGTGGGTGTCAGGTGTTTTGGGGTTTTTTTTGCACAGGCAAAAACCTTATGCTTTGATTCCCTAAAGATATAAAATGCATTATTCTTTGCTTTTTGATGTCTGCATTCTAATAAATCATACATTTGTATCTCTTGTGAGAAAAGCTGACTTCACCTTTTTCCAAAGAATGCCAGAAGGTAATACTTTGGTGGGTTTTTTCCCAGACTGTGGAAGGCTGGATTTGTGCTACCCTTTCTGTCTCTGAATCTTTGTGTTGCTGGGTTAAAACATACACTTTCTAGTTCAGAATACTGGAGAGCAGGTCTCAAGAAAGAGTAACTTTCTTTGCAGTGAGTAGTTGTTGTTAGGATTTCCCTCTAATTCTGAAGATAAAGCATTAGTTCTGGTTTGGGTGTGAAGTGTGCTTTCCTGGCCACTGAGTGTGCTACAAGGTTGCAGTTGAAGTCTTGGCATTCTTTTGAAATCATTGGTCACTGTATCTATTCATAGATTGGATAGATTAGAAGAACAGAATTTCCTGGGAAGCAATGAAAAGGGAGGAGAGATTATTGCTCCCTCCTTCCTTTCTACATCCCAGCCATCCAGTGCTTGCCATGGGCAGTATTTACCATTTCTATCTCCATTTCCACTGTTTTTGTTCACTTTCACTATATTTTAGTATTTAGATTTCCTTTGTAAAATCTCCAAAAATAGTTTGTAGCAGAAATGAGTTTTGCATTTTACAGTGATTAACTAGCAGCTGTCAGGGCATTGCTTTGCAAAATCATTGGTAAGTGTTGACTTAAGGGAGATGTGTGTTTGTGCAAGGCAGTCAATGGTTCCATGCTGTAACACCAGGTACCCAGCAGAGATAAGGGATCTGCCATCCAGCAGATGTGACTGGGGACACTTTCTGTCTTACAAACAGAGGTGGCCCCAGGCAGAATCTAAGTGTGCTAAAAGCTTCTCTGTGAGGCTGATAAAATGTTCAAACAAGGCTGCTCCTGGATTGATTTGCAAGCTAAGGGTGATTAGTTGGTATTGCATAACTGCTGCTTTTTATGGTCTCCATTTCTGGGGTCTGTACATGTTTTCTTGACAGCAACTTTTAGTGATGGTTATGGACCAAGTTTGTTTAGTAAGAGAGATTTGCTTTTAATACAAGCAACACTTATGACCCCAAATTCAATTCAATGTACGTATATCTAGCCAAACATAAACTAAGCCCCTTGCTCTTTGTCCCACAACTCTTCTGTGCTTTTTCTTCTGGTTTGTTTTTATCTTAGGTTTACAAAATACAGCTTTTGTCTCTGTAGAGACATCCAATATTGAGCTAGAATGAACAGAGGTTTTCCTGAATAAAGACAGAATCTCTTTGGTACACTTGTCTGTTGAGAGGTTCCTTGATGGAAGGATGTTTGTTTGTGTGCATATCCTCACACATATGTAGGTGTTCAATATTTGCCTAGTTAGTTTCTGTGATTTAGCTTTTGAAAAATTGGGTATAATATTGCAAACCTGTTGGAACTTCTCACAGATACTCTAAAACCCCTTCTGGCTGAAAGAGGATGTTTTCTGATCTTTCTTGAAAGTGGTGGTGGGGGAAAATGTGTATGAATCAATATGAATCTGGTATCTTTTTGGTCAGGGTTTGTAAGGCAGAAGCTAATCTGTTTGACCCCTACCTCTTCACACCTTGACTTGATGTATATTTGGGTTTTTATATCTGACCTACATGGGTCCATGGGTACATTTTTTTGCCTGTACAGAAAGTAATGAGCACTCAAATAGAAGGGTGGCTGATGGGCAAGCCTTGCTCAGAGGTCATGTGATGCACAATGAAAGTGCTTTAGAATTTGTGCTAAGAGAGAAGAACTGTGGAGAAAAATATCTGCCTGACCTTTTTTTTACCTTAAATTTTGATGCCTCACACTGCCAGTTCTGACAAATATCAGCTTTTACAAAAAACAAACACTGAGAGTCTGTGAAATGAATCTAGCAGGGATGTTTGGCCTACAGATATCTTTCAGTTCCTTCTGTGCTTTAAGAAACAAAACAACTATGTTATTCCTCCTGTCTGAAACCAACCTTGTAAGACCAACTGATCTGCTACATAAATAGCCCTCAAATTAAATGATGGGGCTGACTCAGTGAATGTTTGTGGGTTTGTTTGAAACTCTTGATGACAGCAGCAGTGTGGCCTGGTTCTTCCCTGCTGCTGTGCCAGCCTTTCCAGTGAGATCCTTGGGAGGCTGCCTTTCCCTGGGTATGGCCAGTAATCCAGAGTTGTCAAGCCCTGTTAAGCAGAACAAATGCTAATGAACGCTGATGCTCTGTGGTCTGTACTTACTGTGTACTGAGGGAAAGTGAAGGTGTAACATGCTTAACAAGGGTCTGTCTGCAAGCTCTTTGTTTGGGTGTTTTACTCCAAAAATACCAGTGTTCCTGCCTTGAACTTCCATGAGTTTTGTGAATTATTTCACTCCTGGGTGAGTATCCAAATGTATCCATCAATAACCAGCAGTCTTACTCACAAGTATTTGCAAAACTGTGTTCAGCATACAGGGTCATAGGTAAAGGTTTCCTATTTTTCAGTCTGGCTGCAAGATCTTCCTCTTTTTCCTCCTGTATTTACCACTCTTCTGATACACTCCTTCAGTTAGATTTAGTGAAAATAAGTTGGGTGTCTACTGGTACAGATCTTGGACCATCTTTTGGTTGCTGGCTTGTTTTATTCTTACTCATTTCTCTTTCTTGGCTGATTAGTATCCCTTGTTTCACTTGTTAATCTACTGTCTTCTGTAGTGAGACAGAGGAGGAGTTTCAGAGGAAATGGCACGTGGCAGCTGCCATGGGCTAGGAAAAGAAGACTTCAGAAATGTCTGCTCAGAAAAGGTCAAACCAAGGGAACACAGAGTAGACTCAAAACTGAAACTGAAGTCTGAATGAGGTGATCTTCTGAGTGGTTTTTAGGATTTTCAGTCTGTGCATTTTTACTTCCCTGCTTTAGCTTTTCTTTCCATATTAGTTGTTTAAGGCATGTTTTTCTCTCTGTGGTATGTGTGGGTGATGTTGCATCTGTAAGGCTCAAGCAGTGTCCTCAGTTATTGTCATGTTCAGAGAGATTTATGGCTTCAGCAGCACATTGCTTCACCTAGCTGTCCCTGTCCTATAAAGTGTGTTCTACTTCTTTTGCCAGACCTGAAGAACTGTTAATTATCCTGCAGTGCTTCTGGGCTGTCGAAATGGTTGATGGTAGGTGTGTAATTTGTCTTTTTGCATTGGTTTAGAAAATTCTAGGTGATGGGAAATAAGCTCTGTTGACATGGCAATAAAGACTCAAAAGACAGTCACTATTCCAACATATGGTTTAGCCAGGGTGGAGAATGTTTTCCTCAGCTTTCTATGTGGTCTTTGTGATCCCACTTTCTACTTTTATTTTAGGATTTCCCCCATCTACCTGCAACAGCAATTCCAACAGCAATTCCACTGTACTTTATTGCTGTTGTTTGATATAGTTGGTTTGGTTTTTTCATGTGAATACTTACTTGCTGGGGAAAGACCCCACAAACCTTAATCCATATTGGCACAAATATCTGGGAATCATCAGACCATGGTGGTGCTTTGCCACTATAAGCTGACTAGAATGATTTTTGTTACAGGGACCCTAAAATAAGGGCTTGTTTTAGGAGCTGTTCCTGTAATGTTTTAAGGTACAGTTTGATTTCAGATTTTACTCAGGGATAAAATGGTTTACAGAACAATAGCTGTGAATGGGTATATTCAGACAAATGTCTAAAATGATAATAAATATGTGTCTATTGCCCACCTTCATAGAAATCTTTGAGCTTAGTTGCAGCTGGGAAGGCTGAGTAGAGAGTGGTTCCTATCAAAGACCTCCTTATATAACAGACACATCTTTTGAACCAGCATCCTCCAAAACAGATACTTAAAAGAACAGTGCCTGTACTTTTAACCACATTTTTAGATACTAGCAAGTAACTGTGACTGCTTTAGCCTATTCTACTGTTTCAGAATCTATTTTCAGTAGCTCTCAGGCAGTGCAAACAGAGGAAATTCTTGGAAAGAGATAAATATTTGGAGTTGCCAGAAGGGCAGACTGAGTATTATGATGTAAAACAACTTCAGCAGAAATAAAAACATATTCTGCCTGTTCAGTGACATAAATCAAAGATGTCCTCCTTCTTGCTAACACATCTTTCTAGAATTCCCACAGTAGTTGGGATCCAAGTAAATAAAAGCTGCCTCAGCTGTGGTGAAAAATGCCAGTCAGAGGCTTGAGAAAATAAAAGAACAAATTCTTGTCCATAGAGAAGGAGTTCATTTACCTGCCAAATTCTTAAATTCCTTTATGCAGTATTGTTCTTTGTCATGGAATTAAAGGAATGAATTTATTTTTGTAAGTGAGAGTGTGGAGATCAGTGAGAGAAAGGAAAAGAAGTATATTGAAATATTGTGCCTAGTTCAGTACTCCTTACATTACCTCTGAGCCCTGCAGCACAGAGAATATAATAGTCACCTTAGAATCCCTTTATCCCAAGCATTAAGGAAGGTACCAGCTGTGAAATGATGGTTTGCACATGCCTCAGAGGACAGTGACTGGAGCCAGGTTGATCATCAGCTGCAGACAGGTTGAAATGGAAACATTTCATAGGAAAAACCTGAGTTTGCCCCAGAGCCCTTCCTGAACCTCCCAATCCATGTGAGGTCCATTTCCTTAAAGCTTTTGTTTGTCTGTATCATGGATGCTTTGTCATTCATCTCAGGTAAGTAGTCATTGTTAGACAATCTAAACCCACTTACACAGACCAAGGGATTAACTGCTTTTTATTTCTTCACTCCATGTTTTGCCTCTGTGACATTCTGTATGCTGTGTGCTGTTTCCTGTTTTAAATCTGCACATACCTACACCTGCATAGAAGCCTATGGTAAGATTCCTTGCTTGTACATATGGTAACTGCTGCACCTTCCCAGGCTTCTACATTTTTAGCTGTGACTAATGGCTGTGAAGAAGTAGAAATTCTAACCCTGAAGTAGCCAAGAAGGTAAAAGTAGGTGCAACCTTGTAGTGTGAAGGAGATGAATACTTGGAATTAATTTATTGGTACATAACAGGAATTACAAATTTGCTAGCTGAGGGGAACGATGGACACTAGGTAATTTAGGGTGTGAAAATCCTTACATGCCTGACCAAGGAATCTGTTTGCTATATTTAAGCTTTTCCCCATTGTCCAGGAGTGTTAGGAAGTGGATGGGGGAGGGGAGGAATTGGATAGAAACTCTTAAGTGACTGAAAACCAGACATTGTCACTCCTGGGAATTACATAGCAAAGGCCCAGAAAGTACCAACATGGTACTCAGCAAAGGGTACAGTTGTCAGAAGGTATAACAAGGTTGTCTGTGGAGAAAGCTAAATTACTAGAACAAGGAGAGACTTACTCCTCTGGGTGAAACATTTGTCAGTACATGTGTATTTGAACAATGATCATATGTCTTTTTTTATGGAAGCAAACCCCTTTCCCTAGCTGGAAATAGGGGGTAATTAACATACTGATAGTCTGGAAGGGATCAGATTGCTGTAGGAGAAACATGGGGAAGGAGGGTGAAGTAAACCAGTAGGCCGTTTCTTGCAAAAGCAAATAAATTAACCAAAATAATGAGACTATGGGAAACATGAATTTCTTTAAAAAGAAAACAAACCTAGATGAAATAAACAACTGCTGGAAGCAGATGTTACCAGCAGATAATTTTACTTGGCTATAAGTAGCCAGAACGGAATTAAATATGAGCTGAAACATTTGAAGTAGTGGGAAAAGCTTTACTAACATTGATTAGTTGTTCTGCAGATAGCAAAAAGATAGATGAAAATAAGAATAGTTAGAGTAATACAATCTGGCATGATTCAGACTGAGAGGTGCAATACAAATTGTGTTTTCAGAGGGAGGAAGTGTTGCTGGAAAGCAGCTGGAGGTGAGAGGTGCTGCTTTGAAGGTGCTGATGGGAGGTGAGCAGGGGCTGGGGAAGGGGTTCATGGATCAGTCCCAGGAAGCTGGGCAGAACTGTTGATGTGCTGCTTGATTTTGCACTGTGAATCAGCTCCTTGTAGAGGAAGAAGAAGTCAATGAGGTGAAAGAGAAAGAAAAGAAGCTTTTTGTAACAGCTGAAACCCTGTCAAATGAGCAAAAAATGAGTGACCTGTAGATTGCAAAACAATCAAAATTTCAAACCCAAATATCAACAATTGAAAAAGACCTGTGGGGTCTTCCTTTGGCAACTAAAGGCCAGCCTAGTGTAAACTTGAGAGATTGTGTAATCGTCAGTGGAGAAGTCTCAAATTCTAGTCACATGGTCATAAAAAACTTCTGGATTCAAGAAATGTAAGAAAGCTCAATAAAAATGTCTTGAGAGTACTTAAAAGCAGGCTGATGTATTTTATAGACTGCTGATCTGCAGTGCTGTAAATCATACTTCCTGAATCACTTTGGATATACAGTAATTTAATGTTAGAATTCATTACAGAAATATGTTAAAATCAAAAAGTTCTGCTTAGCTAACATGTATTTTGTATCAGTTTGAATAAGTGAAATACTAGAGTTTTGCTAGGTCTTTGAATAATTTTTGAGAGATGAACACCAGTGAGTATGTCAAGTATCAATAAGCTTTGCTACCCAAAAAAGACAAATTTGTGACTTTTGTATGTGCAAGGTGATTGGTGAAGAGGAATGGTAAGAGAGTTGATGAAGAAAGCTTACAACAAGCATCAAAGAACAATATGGCAGGAAATACATAATGCTTGAACAAGTGCAGAGGGTATTTACTAGGCTCTGAGAGGGCTGTAAAAACTGGCAATATGAAGAATTAGGTCAAGTGGGTTTTTTTGTTCCAGTGCAGCCACCCCAGTATCCCGTTCTGTTAGGGGATGTTGTTTAGTTTTTCCCTTTGGGGCTTTATGAATCGTAAATTAATCGAACCAAATCTACTCTGCTTTCTGGAAGCAAACTGGTGGTAGAGTTAAGTTACCAGTAACTTGCTTTGAGATGATCTCGAGAGAGTTCTTTGCTATGTAATCAACTTTTCTGATTATGTAAGTTTACATCCAGGTTTTCTTGTACTATTACATCTCTGTAAATTTTTCCTACACAAACCTGGATATGGTTTGGAATAGGTGTCTTGTCTTTCCTTGTGACATGGCACAAGGTTTTTTTGTCTGCTCTTACTCAGAGTGCTTGTTTGAGTCCCTGGGGAAGGTGTGCCATTTTCTCTCTGTGTAGGGATCCATTGCATGAGACACTTGTGGTGTCTTGTGAGGATTCATCCTGGGTCCTCGTGAACAGCCTGGATATCACTTACATGTGGTGGTGTTAGACTGCACCTGGCATTGCCTCACCCCTTTCCCAGCTGTGTCCCAGGGGTTGGGTTTGGGAGCAGAAACTCCAGGTGCTTTGTTTGGAGAGGTGTCCCCAGGCTGCTCCAGCTGAGAATGCTGCACTGGCCTGCAAAGCTTCTGCTTGGCTTGGCTTAGAAGCTGAGGCAGAATTTATTTGCCTGTAGCTTAGCAGAAGCTTCACAGTGTCCAAGGGGTGTTTGGGTTCTTTCAAACATGACAAGGTCCAGGTTTCCTCCTCACTGATGAAGATGCTCCTCCTGAGCCCTGTGGCGTGTCACCCCTCAGCTCTGTAAGGATAGCACTGCCTTTGTCACACTCACATGCACATGTGACTTCTTGTAGCACGAGTTAGACTATTTTCTGTTTTACCAAGGACAGGTATAATTCTCATCTCATCTTACTGTTCTTAGGTGGTTTTTAAATGAATGTGGCCTGACCCTAATCGCCAACTTCAGTTTAAGTAATTTAAATTGTAAAAGTGGAAACACTTCATTTTTTCTGTTTGTATTTTTACCAATTATTTTTTCTTCACTGATATAACCCTTCAAAGTTAATTTGCAGCTAAGTATACAACCTTTCTGTGTAATTTGGCTCTTACTCTTGTCAGCCAGAAGGGATTGTTAGCTTTTTACAACTGTATTTAATTTCATCCTGTGTTTGAAGGGTGATGTTGGTATAAATGCCTCGCCTTAAGCTTGAATTAGAATGTTAATGAAACAGTAATTCAGTTTTCAAGAAATACGTTATATATGAAACGTAATCAAATTTAGTAGTTTTGACATTTTGAATCCTTGTGGATTAAATATTTAGGAAAAAAATACTTTCAGAAATTCCACAGATGTAGAAACACAGAGGGGACATAAATCATTTCAGAATCCTTCAAGTTCTACCTACTTGGACTCTAAATGGATCTTATAGACAATATACTTTTTTCCTAAAATCTACAGGTGTGTGTCTGTCTCCAGATACTGAGAAACTTGGTTTAATAGTTCCAAGATTTTCAAATAAATTGATTTCTCTTTTGTGCTTCAAAGTTGTTTAGACACTGAAAACAGAAAATAAACTTTCCTGCCTTTCCAGTTTTTAATCAGCTTTTAAATTCTGAGAAGAGTAACAAAATTTAAGACATATCTCTCTGCAGATACTGCATAGAACAAAAAGAAGTACAAATTATTAAAGCAAAGCTTTTATACTCAATTCAGTTCATTTTATGGAAAATTATACCCAGTATGGCACTGCAGTTTAAAACTGAACTGCAAGAAAGATGTTTCCTCTCCCAGTGTGTATACAATTATGTCTGTTTATCTGAGGACTCATTGACTCAAAGTAAAGTTGTAATTTCTTAAAATAAGCACAGGCTTTAAAACAGGTTGGTTTTAATTTTATATTTAATATAAACTTTTTCATAAAGGAAACTGCATGTAGCAGACCATTGCTTTTATACTGTAATCTGCATTTAAGAACATGGTACTTCTGGTCAGCAGTGAAGACTTGGCTGCCTTTTGCAGGTGAAGAAACAATGCAATATACTCAGGCTTTTTGCCTTTCCTTATTCCTTTTGCCTGTGACAGATGTTGGATTTGTGTGGGTGTGGTGGTTTTTTTATAGCACTGACTGAAGAAAAAGTAGGTTGGGGAGATGACAGTAAAGGACTGTCCTCTGTCCCTTTAGATTTGAAAATGCAGCAGTCTAAACAGTGGTGAACTTGAGCACCAAAGGAGCCCTTGGATTGGGTTGTTAGATTGCTATCTTAATTGTTTCCTAATTTTGCAAAATGTGTCTCCTCCCAAAACAAACGGGCAGTTAGGACTGAATGAGTTGAGAGCATTCTGTTAGAGAAACAGTCTGTGACTGAGGAGATGTGTAGGTGGATTGAAGCTTTTCTTTCAGTCCTGGAGTGCTCTGGAGCTTGGCCTGTGATGGCAGTTTGTCTGGAAGAAGGGTAGAACTGTTACAGCTCCTTCCCACTCAGACTCATCCACTACACACAGATCAGCTCCTTTCCACTCAGTCTTATCCACTACACACAGATTTCTGGATTTTGTCTCTACAACGAGGAATTCAGTTGCTTTACTCAATGCAAATTCTTATGGTTTGATAAAGATCTTGATCCACAGGTAAATACCAAAGATGAGGCTTCTGTGCTGCCTTTAACAGTTCTGTCATCTGAAGCTGAGTGATTCAGGGATTGGCTCAGGCTAAAAGTATCTTTCCCTCCATTTTATACCTCATCTAAATGGCAATGACAGAGACTGATGGTGCATGTGGTTTCATGTCAAGTGAAGGTTTTGGTCCTGCTGAAACTAAAGCAGTTTGCTGAAGACTAGCAATAAAGCCATGGATTAACAGGTCTTACTGCCTGTCCTTCTCAAGGGTGCATTGTGGTGACACGTGTTGGTGGCCAGTCCTGGAGAGGACATTGAGCCAGTGGTACCAGCATTTTGTAGTTAGGATTTTGCAGGCCTGCAGGTGATCTGGCATGTGTGATACTCTGAAGCTTTGGAGAGAGTGCTTAGATGGGTGATGGGAGAGTGTCTGTAATGTGTGTATAGTGTCTGATGGCTGGATGTGGGGAGAAGTGAAAACTATAGCTTTTTCTTTAGTTACCATTATTCCATTTAATATTTATCTTACTGTCTGCAATGGACTGATTTTGCTGTCTTTTTAGGAGGAAGAGGAGCAAGAGGAAGAAGATGATGATGAAGATGATGATGACACAGATGACCTTGATGAACTAGACACAGACCAGCTGCTGGAGGCTGAGCTGGAGGAGGATGAGAACAACGAGAATGCTGGTGAGGATGGAGAAAATGACTTTTCTCCCTCCGATGATGAGGAGATTGCCAACCTCCTGGAAGAGGGAGATGAGGGTGAAGACGAAGATTCTGATGCTGATGAGGAAGTTGAGCTGATTCTTGGAGATAGTAAGTGTGTGCCCACCTTGGTGACCTTGTCCACTGCTTGAAGGTCCTGACAAAGAGGCAACATCTAAATTTCCCCTGAAACAACTTAACTGACTTGTCCCTGGCTGGTATGAGTGGCAGGCCATCATCATGCTTGTTCACCTGGGGCTTCTCGTAGTAATCTGCTGGTAAAAACATCTCTTATGTGAGAGAACAACTGCATTCTGGAAAAGGAGGTATCTCCTTTCTTCAAGTGCTCCTCAGGTGTGTGTGTGTGTGTGAGAACTCCATGTGAAGAAGCTTTGATTGCTTGCCTGTCCTGCCCTTCAAGGGGACACAGGTTTAACTCTTACTTCACCTGTCCTGTCTGTCTCATGTGAGCCTCTAAGGACAGAGAAGCACTTTTGATCCTTGGTTCTGTGCTTTCTCTTTCATAATTGCTTAAAGTGCAAAACCAACACGGCATTTCTGACTTCACTTCCTTTATTAGACTATGCTGAAGCTAACATAACTTTTGGGATACAATTTAAATTGTTCTCCTTTTCTGGCATTCCACAAATACAGTGATTGGAAAATATGAAGTGTGTGTGTGTATGCGTGTATAGAAAGGTCTGAACTTGTTATGTAGCAATAACATTTGGAAAAATGCTTCACAAGAAAGAAGGTGAGTATGGGATCAGTCTTGGGATTTGTGACACCAGATTCTGTTCCCTTTTTGCAGCACAATTTTTGAGTATGTGAAGCCAAACCACTTACTTATTTTTAATTTTCAAGTTGTATAAATGGACATAATATAGTTACCTTAAGTTAAAAGATTGGTAAGGATGAGTAATTACAATGTCCAAGGTGTTTGAAGTCCTGCAATGAGAGATTGATTCCCATCTCCCATCAGTCTTCCCTGCCAGTGAGCTGCAGGATGAAGCATGCCAGGCCCCTCCTTGGCAGTGATGTGGCTGGCAGACACATCCATGTCTTCTGCAGCAGTGTAGCTCAGTCACTTTTAAGGATGTGGCCACATGAGGTTGGCAGAGTTGCTCTGTGGGGTCACTCTGCTGTTCTCTAGAAGGAAATAGGTTTATACTCTAGGGCCATATAGAATATTTGCACAGCTCTTTGCAGTGCAACATTTTGGGGTTATGGGGAACCTCTGTGTCCTAACAGTGGACAGGATCTTCTTCACACAACTCCACTTGTTTTTCCTCAGGGAATGCAGGGCCAGAAGCTCTTCACAGAGCACCTGGGGTCCTGTACCTTGAATTGTCCAAGGGGCAGAAGGGCCAGGATGTTCAGGCCATTTCAATAACTCTTCCTGGAACAAACCAGGGGCTACTTGACAGGAATTTCAGGCATGCTCTGCAGAGCACTGTGTTATGAAGTGGCCACGTCTGTACATTATTTATGGATAGAGCTACTTGAGCAGAACTTTGATCTGTATGGCTGTGGAGCTGCAGCCAGCCCATCCTGTGGCTGTTAGGTTGCTTAGCAGCAATTTTGGGAACTCAGAGCAGGGAGTGCAGCTCTGCCAGGCTGATGCATGCATGGTTCTTGATGGGTTTGATGAGTGGGGTTCTGTGGCAGCTTCTCTGTGACCTCATCTGACTTCTTTCTGTTTCCCACCCAGCAAAGAGCAATTAAAATGTTCCTCTGCTTATGCTTGTTCCAGAATTAAAAGTTGTAATGGCACTGCCAGTGTAGCAAGTGCTGGTATGGGGTGCATGTAGAGTGTTCCCTACTGGAGATTCTTGCTGTATTGTGGGTGAACCTCCATAACATACAGTGAGTGTTTCCAAAGCAAAATAATTCAGAGAACAATTGAAACAGGGGAGTGAGTGGCATTGGTCCCTTGTGCTTTAGAAGAGGTTCTAATTGCTTTTTAAAAATAATCCATGGAGAACCTTTTAAGTATGAATTTGTCTTCCTCCCCCTTTGTTACCACCTTGGGGACACTAGAGCTATTTGTCAAAGCAGTTCATGCATTGTGCAGATCTTTGAAGAGCTTCTTCCTAGGCCAGGTGGGTGTAATTTTTGAAATGCACATGTGACATAGGATGGAAGAAATACATAGAATTCTCACCAGCAGCATGACTGACTCTTGATTCTAATTCCTCTTTTCTTCCATAATCCAAAATGGCACCTTCCAGGCAGGTCTGTGCAAACTAACTGTGCCAAGCAGTTAACTCAAGTCAGGTTTACTTGCAGACATGGAGCTCAGAACTGAGAGGTTTTGTGGTGAACTGGGGAACAGTGAGGAGATCCTTTCTCAAAGCTCTCCTCTGGATTTAAGAAAACCAAAACAACAAAAACCCCCCCAAAACTCCAACTTTCCCAGCTTTTCTCCAAACTTTCTGGATTTTTATCTTGCTTGTGCTTCTTTCCCTCTTACTGTGTAAGTGCAGTTGCTGCAGCACTGGCTGGTGTTCTCTAACTCCCCAACATGGCTGTGGCTGTTCTGGGAGCACTGATGACCCTTAGCTTAGGCTCACTCTGATGGATGGTGAGATGGAGAATCCCTTGCTGATCACAGTGGAAAGGCAGCTGGCTGATCTTCAGGGAGGAGGGTTGGGGGAAAGGGTTTGTGCCCTCTCTGCTTGCCTGTGATTTTTTTTTTTCCCCCTAAGGGTAGCATCTGAGAAGGGGTGAACCTTCCAGAAGGTGTTTCTTACCATAACAGGCATTTTAGAGATCCACCATTATTGAGATGGCTAAGTGGAAGTCTTGGTGTCTTTTTTTTTTTCTTTTTAACTATTTTTAACACCCAGTTATCTGCTGCATCCAATGAATTCGCATAAGAAAAAGAGCCAACATCACCTCTAAGGTAAGGCAGGAGCCCTCTTGCTGCCAGAGCTGCTACCACTTCCCTCTTGCACAACTGAGGGAGGAGAGATCTTATGTTTTAAGATAAAAAGCAAGTGTGTGTGTGTGTGTGTGCGACTGCATCTGGTAAATCCCTTCATGTCTTCACTTTGTACTGCAGTGAAGAAAACCAGGAAAAACACAATTTGCAGGTCACCTTTAGGAAGTGACCTGTAGTTAAATCCATTACAGAAACCTTTGAGTTACTAGAGGAAGGTTCTAGTTGGGAGTGTGTGGAGTGCTTCCACCTTAGCAGGGTCCAACTCACTGCATAAGGGATTACCTTGTGCACATCATACAGAGGCCAGGCTGGTGGAGCTGTCCAGCTGTGAGGAATGACTGCCACATCTGTCCAGCCCCTGGTGTGAAGAGCTGTTGCCCTTTGCTGTGCACAGGAAGTTGTGCAGGCAGCTCTCTGCTGGTGTCCTCCCCACCCTGTCAGGGGAAAAACCTGCCAGCTGATAGGAACTGCACTTGCTAAAGCTGCTCTCCTTGAGCCTCTGTTGTAAGAAGGGAAGGAAAGCTCTGGTGCAGATTTGCTGGCTGCTTTTGAGTGGTTTGGAGCACTGATGGTGCTGGCTCTGCCTGTGCCAGGGAGCTGGAGCCTCGGGTAGGGGTGACCATCTCCTGTGCCTGGGGAAGTGCCCGTGTCACAAACCAACCATAACCCACGTGTCTCCCTCCTTTGCAGCCGACAGCTCCGATAACTCTGACCTGGAGGACGACATCATCCTGTCCCTGAATGAGTGAGGAGAGGCTGCAGGGTGGGGAGTGGGCAGGAGGAGATGCTCCCTTCCCAACAGAAGACCAGAGACCAAATTGGAAACCGACTCTGAGCACCCCAGCCCTACTTTTCTTGGGAAAGCCTGAGGATCTCCTGCCGATCCGCTGTGTTGGTTTGAGTCAGTTTGGGGCTCGGGCCTAAGTCTCAATAAAGAGACGTGGGTTTAGGCCTCATTTCTCTCTGCCTTTTTTTTTTTTTTTATTTTTCATTTTAGGCTGAGATGACTCTTCAAGGAAACTTCTGAAGATATTTCACAATATATTTTCTTTGTATAAAGTTCTTTCCTAAAGAACAGAAATAGTTTTATAAAAAAAAAAAAAAAAAAAGAAAAAAAAGGCAAGTGTTCTAGTAAAGAGGGAGGACCTTTGTATTCCTGTAGTACCTTGTTACCATGGGGTAGGTTTGGGGAGAAAAATTGTTTAAAATTAAAAGAAATTAAAATTTATGCAACTGCTAAGTGAAATAAGAGGATCATGGTTTCTAATATTGTTGAGGAGTGAGAATATTTTTATTTTAAATATGATTTTATTTTTAAAACAGAAGAACTACAGGTGTTACACCTGCTAATGCACCAGTGTGTTCCAGATGCTTTTGTCCTCCAGGGAGGAGCCCCTGGGGTGTTTGCTAATGTCGAGTTGCGCTGTGGTACCAGCTGTAGTGGGAGGCTGAAATCCTGGCTGGGCCTAGTCAGAGCCTGGCAATCTGGGATTGAAGTTTGAGCCCTTTTTCTCCCCTCTGCCCTTTGTGGTTCAAGTTTTTTAATCTTTCTTTCTTTTCTTTTTTTTTTCCCTCTTGCCCTCTGTGTGGAAACTGCAAATTGAAGGCCTTTTTCTTTAATGTAAAGTGTATTTATTAAAAAATTAAATACAAATCCTGTCTGTGTGTATGGCTGTGAATTGTAGCCATGCAAAAGCAGTGCTCCATGTGCAGGGCTTGGCTGAGAGCAGCCAGGTGTAGCTGGAACTTGGCTTCAGTGAGGAAGGGCAAAGGAACCATAAAGGAAGCAGAAAAGGGATTTGGGAGCACAGCATGGCCATGGCACAGCAGCTGTGGGTTCCAGTCTGATCCCTTTGGTTGTCTGACAGCCTGGAATTCTGTTGCATCCTCACCACACTGAGTGGGAGCTGGATGATGCCACTGGTGCTGGGCTGTGGTTGTGTGGGGAGGTGCTCTGCACTGTCCCCTCTGTGCTCCAGGCAGGGAATTCCGCATTTCCCGGCTTGTGCCAGGAGCTGGCTGCAGCACCAGCTTCCTGCTGTGGTTTGCCATTGCCCAGGCTGCCCAGTGCCTGTCAGGGCACGGGGCAAATCAGCTGCTCCTGCTGGGGCATGATAAGAGGCCCTGCCCTCAGAACAGGAGGAAGAAATGGCAGTGGAGTGTTTGACTTGCCAGTGCAGCACCCTGTGCTCAGATCTGGCAGGTGAATGTGCTCACTGCTTCCCTGGACAAGACCAGGGCTGTGCTGTTTATTCCCAGGTGTTCAGATGTCATCCACTCACCTTTTAACCCTTTCTCTCTTTTTGCCACTTTCAGAATAGGGTTTGAGGCAGAACAGGGAGCTGGAGAATTCTCACTCCTTGACACTGCAGCCAGTTTTCCACCAAGAACTGCTCATTTCACCTAAGGGTCAAGGTCTTACTGCTTGAAGAGGAAGGATCTCCTTTATAACTGAAGGAAGGGATAGCTTTTTTTCCACCCCAGCATTGCATCTACTTAATGCACTTACCCAGGGCTGCTTGTTAATAATTAAAAAGAAAGGTTCTGCTGCAACTTATAATGGATAATTGTACCCTGCTGAGTCGATAAAGATGAACAAGTGACTACTACAGCCTTTAAGGCCAGCAATTGGAGCACCATTCTGATTAAATGAGGGGATTGAAAATCAGATATGCCACCCAACAGCTGTGGAAGTAGCCTCTGCCTTATCAGGAACCATCTCACCCAACTTCACCATAGAAAAATGTGCAGCTCAAGAGGAGAAAAAAAAAATAAAGCATGTACTCAGCTACTACTCCCAGGGAGATGCAGTGCCAGATGTCCATATCTTGTTCTGGCATTAAACCCCAGCTGTAATTGGCTGCATCTGCTGCTGGTTTGGGCCTGGCTCTTTGGGAGAAATTTACCAGCTGGTTTTGTGAGACAGAACCAAAACACCTGGGCTGGAGCTCCTGTGTGTGCATTTGACTTCAAGCTGAGGTGCTGTAAGTATGTGAGCCTCCCTCCCCTCCCACACCTGCCCTGACTCCACTGAACAGAGCCAAAGGGAGTGGCTTTGGGCCTTACTGTGTGGGGAAGGAGGCAGGGCCTACAGGTCAACCCCCCCAAAACTGCTGAAGCAGCCCCCCAGCCCCTTTCCTGGGCAGACAGGGCCTCTCTGAAGTTAAACACACACCTGGGGAAGCTGCCTGCACCCCATGCTACTGCCTTAGTTCTGGGGGTCTCACTGAATCGTTCTGGGGAACAGGTGATTGCATCAACCTGGGTGCAAAGTGGAGTTCAGAACTGGGGACTAGTAGGGATTATTTAGTTTTTATCAGGCCATTATTCTGCAGCTGCTTGGGAGGGTGAGATTTCTCAGCATTTGGAAAATCACCTGCAACCCTGGCATCATGATTTAATATTTTTAAAAGCATGTTGCTTGGAAAGAATCCCATAATCTTCTGGAATACTCCCAGCATGTGGCTGATGTGGTGCTGTACAGTATTCCTTCTATGCAGCAGTTACAGACCTGGTTTAGGGGGTGGAAGGAGATTCAAATGTCCTGCCAGCTGGCTAAGGCATACTCTTACCTCTGCACCAGAGAGGAGCAGGGATGATGCTGTTTCCTCCTAGGATGTGAGCAGAGGAGCCCAGCACAGCCTGTGCCCTCCTGGCAGCCGTGGCCAGTGCACTGGGACTGAGTACCTGCTTGGCCCCTTTGGTGCACTGCAACACCTTTCCATGGAGCACAGGCTGTGGAATGCCCTGACAGCACCGTGGGAGGGAGCAGCACATCCCTGCAGGGCTGGGCTTAAATCATCTCCCACAGGCCAAGGCTGCCAGAGCAGGGTACAAGCCTTGCCACGTGTAGTAGCTCAGGGTAAATGACTGAGGCTCCTCAGCACTGGTCAGAGCACATCCAGGGCTAGCCCTCATCCCTGTTTCAGTAGGAAAGACAGCCAGCAACTCTTGTTTAAGAGGCCTTGTAAGACAGAATGTTTGCTGAATGGATGCTTAGAATAAAAGATGGGGTTCCTCGAGCACTCTCAGACCAGCCCACCCACCCTCTCACAGTTTACCCTTTGAGTTTCAGATTGCCCCGAGGAGCCACACACCATTACCCTGCCATGATCACCTTACTGCCCCACTGTAGTGGGCTGAAAGGCACCATCCTCCCAAAAACGACCCCCAGCACTGCCTTACCCAGCACCTTCCAGCATCACCAAGGGCCTGAGGCCTCTCACCCCCCACATCTTCTCCCCAGAACTGCTGCCCATCCCAGTTTAGGGCCCAAGTCCTTGATGGTTGATCAAAGCATCTTTGTAAGGTGCAGATGCAGAGCTATTTTCCTGTAACTGCCAACACTTTTTCAGGTCTGCTTCTCTTGGAATCAGCCTGGGTGCACCTCTGAAGGGAGGAGATGCTGGACATGGGAGGCCTTTGGCCTTGGCATAGTCTGTTGAAGCCATGGTGTGACTCCCTTGCCTGCAGGCGAGCAGGGAAGGTTCAGGTCATCGTGTTGGATGGATACTGCTGCTTCTCTCCCAGATGTTTTTTCCTTAACTTTCCAACTTCTTTACACCTGTTAATTTTGGTAGGAGGGAGATTTGTTGGTCTCACATGTTTACAACCATCAGCCACCTCTCTGGGAACAGAAATCCCATCATTCAAATCTCATCCAACATTTGTCTTCTAAACAACCCTGCATTTTTATTTACTTATTTCACAAGGAAAGCAGGAGATGGGGGATTTTGGGCTGTTCCTTGGCTTTGCCACCAAACAGTTGCAGCTTTTATAATTTACTGATTTTTTTTCTTTCCCCTTCCTAACATTCACACACCATAACACACACAAGGCCACAGCACAGCACCACGAGCTGCAGCTCCCTGCCACTACCACTCAGGCAGGCACTTGTCCTGCCACCACCTCACTGCCTCGATCTGCCTGGACACCTCCAAGCCAGGATACTCCCACTAAGGGCTCTAATCACTCTGGGGCTGGCCAGAGGGGTATTTATTAGCACTTGGTTTCAGATAACACTCAACCCTAACAATTGTTGACATTTGGCATCCTCTGGGTTACAACAGCATCGGGGACTCGGTCACGAGGGTGGAGTCAGTGACCCTCTAACCGTGTGAAACCGGGGCAGCCCAGTGCCCCCAGGGCAGCCCAGTGCCCCCAGGGCAGCCCAGTGTCACCAGGGCAGCCCAGTGTCACCAGGGCAGCCCAGTGCCCCCAGGACAGCCCAGTGTCACCAGGACAGCCCAGTGTCACCAGGGCAGCCCAGTGTCACCAGGACAGCCCAGTGTCACCAGGACAGCCCAGTGTCACCAGGACAGCCTGGCTGCTGTGGGCAGGGGAGATGCCCCTCTGCTCCCACAGCACATTCCCGGATCCCTGCTGCTCCCAGTGGAGCAATCAGCTCCCCTCTGACCCGTGAAGGCACAGAAGATGCATCAAGAGAAATGCAACCCCCCCCGCTCAACAAAACAACTAGTTGAGATTAATAACCCATCATCAGCTGATGATATTCCTGCATCTCCAAGGTGAAAAAGTGAAAAATAAAAGCATCATTAGACTGAGTTATGCTCCCTACTAAGTAGGTTGTGACACCAATCATACCTGAGAGGAGGTTTAGAAGGGCTTTTGGCAACCCTCAGCAAGTTGCTGGGTCACAGAGATTGGTGTGAGATAAATCTGGCTCTCCCACCAATTTGTTCACTTGCTTATCATGAGAAAAGCAACAAAAAAACACCTGCAAATCTAAAGAAACTTTAAAATGTAGCATTTTTAATCCCACACAATTTTCTGTAAGTCTCCTAAAATCTACAGGCATTGTTTTAAAAAATAAAAATATCCCCGAACAGAAGAGTGTGGATTTTAACTCCAACTTGGACTTGTTACCACATCCTTAAGTTGCTGAGCACTCAGAGGGTCTGGCCTCCCAACCAACTACCTCATCCCACAGCAAAGGGGATGGATCAACCCCATTTTAGAGCTCAGATTTTGATCTCTAGTGGTTCCTCTGTTACAGGTCACCTGTGGTAACAGGACACATTCTCAGCCAAACAGACATGTTTCTGTCTTTTTATGTAAGCCTGCAAAAAAATTTAGATTTTAGGAAAAAATCCCAGCCATTTATCTTTCAGTAAAGGATTTCAGGTAGTACAACATGATTGACTGCAAACGGGCACCTCCAGCTCACCAAACACCTTCATGCCCCTGGCATGTCCACATCGATTATGGGCCCAGGAGGGCTCCCCCTTAAATCACCTTTTTTTCTTCTGCTTGTTTTGCCTTCTACAAAAATTAGGCATGTCAGACCTTCTTTGTTTTATCCAAGAACTTCTATGACAGACATGTGCCAAGGTAGTCTCAAACCTCACCAACTTGAATACAGGGTCCACTCCTCAGTAGCAAACTTTTTTGCCAAGTATCAACTAATTTTTTGGTGTGTATGCAAAACACTTTTATTCTCGATCAGGATTTGCTTCCTTGGTAGCTGGCATCCTGGGAAGCTTCTATTCTCAAATAGAGATTCAACAGCAAAGCATCCAGACTCCAATTTACGAAATAAAAAGCAAACAGGACAAAAAAAATAGAGAACCAACCTTTCAGTTTCTGATACAGCACAAAGAACCCCCCTTTCTCTCCCACCTTGAAGGACACATATGAAGATGAAGGAAGTGCTCAAGGCTGGGATCTGGCAACTGAACTGGGCTGGGGCCTCACCTGGCCTGGCTGCTCCTGCAGCACTGGGAGCTCACCCTTCCTGGGCCAGAAGAACTCGGATACCGCACAAGTTTAGAAATCCATCAGTGAACAAGGCTTTACTGACAACTTTTCATACAGTTAAAAAATAAAAATACAGAACAACAGCGGACAGTGTCACATATTAAAAACGAATAAAATGGGCTCTATTTAAAATTTTAATAGATATTATAGGTATTAAAATTAATTAGAAACTAAAAATCTTACCACTTTGGTCAAGGTGTTTTGAGCCTCAACCAAAATGATCAGCCTTAAAAACAACTGGGCTGTGTGACACACAAAGAAAACATGGAATTTGAAAAGACAGTGTGGGCTAGGCAGTGTCTTTGACTATAACTATCACCATATGTTCTTCTTCTAACTTCCCCAATGTCCTTAGTGCTGACTGGAGGTACTGCTGAGAGAACTCGCAAGGAGGGAACGCGTAAAGCATGCCTGTGCTGTCCCTGCCCTTCGCCCCTCCCACGGGCAGGCTGATAACCCCAGCAGCCTGCTTCTGTTTCAAGTAGGAGACCAGATTCCTGAGAAGCCGTCGCTGCAAGCCAGGCTCTACCACAGGGAAGGTCCCCTCGGCCCCCGCCCCTGCTGGGGCGGACTGGGTGGCCAGGAGCACGGCGTAGCCATTGGGGCTGCCTTGTTTGATGCGCCGGGTGACTTCATCCAGCTTGGGCTGGTCCAGCCGAAGTCTCTGAGCGATTTTGAGCTGCGTCAACTTCCCGCCGGATGAATGGTCTTTGAGGAGTCCGTTGATGACACCCAGGTCTCCCTCCAGGATGTGCATAGAGGTGGGGAAGCAGCTGTTTTTTAGCACAAGAAGCCCATTCCAAGCAAGCTGCAGTGTCTGAGCATACTCTGATAAATTCTTTAGCTTTTTGGTCTCAGATTTTGGCTCCTCGTGAGTTTTTGATTCCGATTCACCAGTTCGATGATTGCGTTCGCTGTCCCTTTTTTTGGGCTGGGGAGCATCGGCTGGCTCGCGATGGGGCTTCTCCTCAGCCGCGTGACGATTGTTCTGGAGGGAGTTGCTCTGCTCTTTCTCGGCTCCGGGTTCTGTAGTGTGATTCTCCTTGCGAGCCCTGTCAGGGCTGCGGTCTAGAGCTGGCCCACTGGCCTTTGTCCTGCTTCTGTCCTCGTAAGGCGAGTGAGTAGTCCTCCCGCGGTCGCTGGAAAGGCTCCGGCGCCTCCGCCTCTCTTCCCAGGGTTTGGGGACGCTGCGGTCGCCATCGCCGCCCCAGCGCTCCCCGCTCCGGCTGCGCACGGACCGGCTGTAGCTCTCCAGGTTGTTCCTGCGTTCAGCGTTTTTGGCAGGGCTGGCCCACTCCGCCTCCACAAAGCTCCTGTCTCTGTCTGAGTACAGGAGGTGCGGAGGAGTCCTATCCCGCACCCTCAAGTCTTGCTCCAGGCTGCGGTGCCGGTTGTACCCATCAGCCAGCAGCTCGTAGTGCACGGGGAGCGGTGCGGGCTGGTACTGCTGCGGGTATCTCGTCTCTTCTGCTTTGGCAAAATCCACTCGGAGCCTCCTCTCTGGTCCGCCCAGGGGAAAGCCCCTCATCTGCGCGCAGGCGGCCTGGGCGGCGTCCAGGCTCTCGTACTGGATGTAAGCGAAGCTGTCGCCCTTCACGTAGTCAATAGTCCTGATGCTGCCAAAGCGGTCGAACTCCCTGGCCAGGGCGGCCAGGGAAGTGCTAGGGCCAAGGCCCCCCACCCACAGCCGGGTGGTGGGGTTGGCTTTCCCATAGCCGATTTTGATGGGGTTCCTGCCCACAACGCGGCCCGACATGGCCACCTTGGCCCGGTGAGCCATGTCCAAGTTCTGGAACTTGAGGAAGGCGTAGGCACCGCCCTGGCCGCGTGCGGGGCGCTTGATCACCACCTCCTCGATGATGCCGTACTTCTCGAAGGCGCGCCTCAGCTCCACCTCAGACACGTTGTGGTCCAGGTTGCCGATGAAGAGGTTGCGGGTGGCTCTCTGGTCATCCTCCGGCATCAGGTCTTCCTCGGCTACGATGGGGTAACTGTAGGGGCGGCCGCGCTCGTCGTACAGCCCGTAGTAATCCAGGGCCCGCTCCCGCTCCCGGGAGAGCCCGATGGCGGCTGCTTCCAGTGCAAAGGCGGCGGCGGCGGCGTGGCGGGGCCGCGGCTCC
>JANPWX010000557.1:447806-476393 GCA_024734555.1 Trochalopteron elliotii
CCGCCGCCACCACGGGAGAGTTGGCGGCCGCTGATTGGAGGAAAGCGGCGGAGCTCCGGCGCGCGGCGCGGGTCCCCGCCCCCCTTCGCTGCCATTTTTGTTACTGGAAGAGCCTCGCGAGCGCTCCCTGAGGGCGGCTGCGGGCGCCATCTTGGAAAGGGGCAGATCCTCGCACCTGTGGGCGGGCGGGGCCGCCCCGGGCCCGGGTTCCGCCCTCCACCCGTCTGCCGGCTGTGGCGGGGCGCTGTGAGGAGCGCAGGGTGAGGCTGAGGGGTCGCTCGAGGCCCCCGAGTAGCGTGGGGTCGGCAGCGCGTGGGATGGGTGTCCCGTGAGGGGTGGGAGCAGCAGGGATGGGCTCGGTGCCAGCACGGGCACAGCCATCACGTCACGGGTGGCTCTGGGTACACCCTGTGAGGTACAAGGACTGGATGCTTTGAGGCGGGACAGCTGAGAGGTCAAAATAGCAATCTGTGTGCACTTGTTTCTAGTTTCTTGGGTGGGTGTTTTTGCAGAAAGATTTGTTGTTGTTGTTGTTTAATTCCAGCTTAATATCCTAGCTGCTGGACCCATTACCTTTTGTTCAGGGACATAGGGGGATTCTTGGGATTGTCCTGTGCCGGGGCTATGAGTTGTACTTCGGTGATCCTTGTGGGTCTTTTCCAACTCAGAATATTTTGATTCTGTTCCAAAAGCCCTCATAAGTTGTGCTGTTAACTACCTTCAACAGTCCCCAGCACTGTGAGTTTATAACTGAAATCGCCTTGAAGCTGGGAGAGGAGCACACACCTGCTGATGGCTCCTTGTGTGGCTTTACGTGTAACTCTGTACCCTGGGCTGTCCTTCCAGTGAAAGAAGGGAGAGGCAAAGTCACACAGCCCTGTGCTGCAGCAAGGGAGCTTCCATGGAGCTCCCTGGGCTCTCTTGCACAGGCAGGCTCTTGAGGCAGCCTGCTGGGACAGTGCCTAATCAGAATTTTCTTGCAGGTCATCAGGTTCAAGTGCTAAGCCTGACGAGGTGAGACAGGCAGTGTGGGGAGGAGGAGCACCTGATTCAGGAAAGGTCACAGCAGGTGAGCAGTAATTAGGACACTAATTGCCAGTGAGAGTACATCATGTGTTTATTAGGAGAGGTGGTTTTGCACATTTCTAGGTCTTGTTATCTCTCCAAATGTGGTTGTTAAGATCAATATTAATATATTAAGTCAGTCCATAATGATTTCCAGAATTACTCAATATCAGTATGAATAGGAAGATTATTGCCTTTTTAAAACTCACGCTCATTGCCCACTAAAGTCACTTAGCTGTGCAGAGAAGTAGTGGCTTAAAGTACCCTTGTTTCTTAATAGGATAGAGGCCAAAATAACTGTGAGATGAAGTGCCTTCATAATTAGGTGGAAATAGGGCTTAAATTTGGAATTAGGAGACTTTAGGAGGGTCATGATAAGGACAGAGTGTACCTATCAAAACAGTGCAGTTATGAAACATCTTCAAACTATGAACTTTATACATTTTTATGGAACAGGAGAGGAGTGATTTTATTTGGTTTTGGATTGGGAAATGAGCCTCTGTATTTCAATATGGGATCCTCAGATGAGTAAGAACAAGAACTCCTTTTGGTTTTGTTTTTCTTCTTTTTATTTATAGTTTGTTTCAGCAGCTAGAATGGATTCCTTGCATTCTACCTTGGGCTTCTTTTTGATCCGTGATGAGGTTTTTGGGGCTCTGTTTGTTCTACCACCCTCCAGGCTCTCTCTGGAGCATTAGGGATTTGTCCTGGCTGAGACCTGGGTGATGGAGAGCTTGTGCTGGTCCTCACTGTTGTTTCTTCCTAATATTCAGTCTAACCCTGGTCTTAGTGAAGCCGTATTCCGTGTCCTTATCACTCCAGGGCCTTGTGCAAAGTCCCTTTCCCACATTCTTGGAGCCCCTTTAGGCATTGGAAGGTGCTCTAAGGTCTGCCTGAACCTTCTCTGCTCTGGGCTAGTCAGCCAATTGGGTGGGCAGGAGGGGTAGTTTGGATCTGTGGGGATTGGAGTCATTGGGAAGTGCAGGTGAACAGAGGATGTTCCTGGCAGCTGTGGGGGCTGGGGCTGTGCTGGCTCTGCCCTCTGAGAACACAAATCTCTTACAGCCACAGGGGGATGAAGGGGCTCAGCCTCGGGTGTTGGGCTGTGAGGACAAAGAAGGGAATTCTGTCGGGGGCAGGGGAAACAGTTTGGGAATTTTGGGAAAAGGTAATGCAGGACTGTTGTGAATGAATGCTGAATAGATGAAGAAGTGTAATAGATCTACTATTCCAAATCTGGGGTTAATTTATGTGGGATTGACAGTAAAGCCCATCAAAAGGGAGAAGTGGTGTGTGAAGCTTAAGACACCTGAGCTCAGAGCTCTGCCTTGTGAACTGTGTTAGTGTCCAGGGCTTAAGAATCATCTACAAATAGAGGCACATTTATGCATAGGGTGTAGCAGGCTGAATCTTTCATCCACCAGGTTAGAGTCATTTCTAGAGGTTTAATTTCTCCTCTTATCAGCTTTGTAATGAAATTCATACTGAGTTGGACAAGTCATATATTGAAACTGTGCTGAAGTTTTCTTATTTAGATAAGAAGAGGTATTTGGACATGGGATTTAGATTTCAATCTGACTAGTGGCAGGTTAAATTAAGTATTGGACTTGCACCGAAAAAAAATTGTTCTGTTGGTTTTAACAGAAACTAGAATATTTTTTTTAACTCTTGCTTAAGGCTGAGGACTTCACACATCTTTTGTTGTGCCCAAACACAGATTTTACTTCTGTGCTTGGTTAATAAATAGGTTTTGTCTGAATGAAAAATACTTAACTAAGATTAATAAGCTGTCTTAGGAACAGTCTCAAAGGGTCTGATTGAAGACAGAGTGAAGGGTCTGGAAGGTAAGTCCTGGGAGGAGTGGCTGAGGGTACCAGGGTGTTCAGGCTGGAGGTCTGAAAGATTGTATCTGTCTCTACAGCTGCCTGAAAGGTTGTAGCCAGATGTGGGTTCCTTTTCTCCCAGGGAACAAGTGACAGGAGAAGAGGAAATGGCCTCAAGTTGTGCCAGGGAAGGTTCAGGCTGGATATTAGGAAAAATTTCTTCACTAAAAGGATGGTTAAGCCCTGGAACAGGTTGCCCAGGGAAATGGTGGAGTCACCATCCCTGGAAGTGTTCAAAAACCAAGTGGGTCTTCACAATATGGTTTATAGGGCAGAGTGGTATCTGATTGAAGGTTGGACTTGGTGATCTTGGAGGTCTTTTCCAACCCGAATGATTCTATGATCTATGACTGATACAGACTTCTTCAGGCATCAGGTGAATATTTTAGCTAAGCCACACTTGGATGCTTTAGATGCACTGAAATACCCTGTTACAGTTTCTCTTCTCAGTATTTGCATGTGGTGTGTGCAAAGGGTGCCTTGGCAGTCCATGTACCCCCTGGGGCCAGCTGAAGAGTCAGACTTGCTGCTAAATGTCTTCTGAGACAGGTTTCAGAAGTCTTTTTGTTGGCTTTTCAAGACATTAAATGAGTTGTTTTACCTCCTGTACAATGACCTGGTTTACTAGTGGTAATGGAAGAAAATTTGAGATTAGGAGGCAGTAGAAGTCACCATAGCTCTGAATTCCCAAATCCCATGTTCCTGCATGTTTCAACTACTATTCTTTCACATGTATTCTGTTCAAATGATCAGTATTTAAGTACTGTTGCAATAAAAGAGTAGCAATCTTTTAGGCAGTGAGATAGTGGTGGTTTAACCCCAGGTGATAAGGAAGTGGCACCCAGCCACTCCCCGGCTGCCCTCGGGGAGAGCTTTGTCTCTGACAGGATTGTCCCAGAACGGTGCTGGGACTGATGCTTGCCTCAAGAAATTGATATTAAATAACACTGACAGCTACAGGGAAGCCCTTCCCTCACCACACACAAAGTCTTTTTGGTTGCCCCCCATTTTTCTAATTCACACAAAGGTGGGAAGTGAGGGCTGTTCCTGTTCTCTTGTGATGGTTTGGAGCAGCCTGAGGATAGCACTGCCTGGAGGACAGCAATGACCATACAGCTGTACTGTTTTAATATCAGGTATTAATCTTTAATTCCACATCACAGCAGTCGAGTGAATGGGTAAGGGAAAGGAACCCAAAACAAACGGCAGATATTTACATCTAAAATTCACACCACTTATTTGTTGCTTCTGGAAACATGCTATCACAATATATACAATGAAGTACCTTTAGGACACTTGTACAAATTAATTTTTTCCTTCTGAATTTGATTTCCATTATAGATAAGATAGCTGTTTTCATTTTATTTTAAACATGAATACACAAAAGAGAAGTGGTTAGAGGTTTTCGCCTTTTTTTTTTTTTTTTTTTTAATAAGCACAGAATGCCAGAGGTTAAAAACACATTTACAGGGCAGAATACCAGTCAGACATCACAATCTATACATTTTTTGCTCAATTTCCTGTACAAATACACAGCATTCAAATGGGGGTATTTACAAAGAAGCATGACCAGAGGAAATTTTAAATATCACATAATTTGTTTCCCAAAGGCTCTTGTTCTCTCCAGCCTCCCCAGTTTTGCTGATGCTCCCAAAGAAGGGATATACAATATCCCTTACCTTAAAAAAGGGTAAGTAAACTAAAAACCAAACAGAGGAAAATACAAAAAAGAATCTGAGTCTTGCATACAGCAATAAAACCAACCCAACTACTGGGGGGAAAAAAAATAGGATTCAGAGAAATTGTTTTAATTGCTTTTCTTCTACCACTGTAGCTCCTTCTCAGTTTTGTTTCAGATGGGGCCAGCAGGTACACTGACGATGGAGAGATTTATAGCAGAATTCCACCAATTTTTTTCAGGAATGCACATGCTATTTTGTTATGCAAAGAAAACCCAATGAAGGCAAGTACACTGAGGTTTGAATTAGGTATAGAATGTCAAGGTCCTGTTCAAAACATCCTGTTGCTGTGGTTTATACAAGGAATCTTCAAATCCTGTTGGGCAAGTGCAACAACTGATGTTGCTTCCACCTATGCCAGGACTGAGCTTGATGTTGGAGTTGTACTGTGCAAAAAGACACCTCACCCTACAGAGAAATAGTAGTTCCAGGCAATATTAGTTCCAAGATTCACAAAATCTTAATAATAGTCTTTCTGTCTTCTGCTCCCTTTAAGGCAAACACTGAAAAAGGAGACAGAATACTTGGTAGATATCAGAACAATAACAGAAATTTAACTCCAGAGAGGCTTAAATTTGGTAAATTCAGCAATTTATTCCAGCCTTCTTTCTGTGGACCTGCCATAAATTAGGTATTTGTATACATCACCTGATTGATCTTCAAACCTTTGCAAATAAATACATAGGAATGCCAGACTCCCCAAATGGACTCACTGCTGTTGCACCCGGTCTCTAATCAGGGCAGGATGATGCATTTTGAAATGCATCATTTGATTAGAGCTTGGGTGGGCAGGTTTTCCAGCTGCCTGGGACTCAGTCCCATGGTAATTGCATTCTTGGTTCTGCAAAGTTTTATTTGCAAGACCTGCTGGTTTTTCACATTAAGGAAGCTCAGTAAGTCACTACATTTACTACTTTTAGTCTTGCTGCCAGGAAAAAAGAAACCAGGGGCAAGGGAGATGGAATTAAAACTTAGCTCTTTTAAGAACTTCACTGGAAGAGTCTCAGTGGGATTGGAGGATAGCATATGTGAAAACATTTCACCCTTTTCTAAGGAATTACCTTGACTTACCTTTACTGAAAAACATCAGTTGTTTTTCTGTATTTTTTTCTATACCAGAGATCCAGCTTGGTTTGTTAACACTGAAGACTGTCCTACCATTGGAAAACTCTCCTTTCCTGCTAAAGATGAAACCACTATAGGCCAGATTTTATTATCATTGTTTAAATTGTGAAGGATATAATGATTACAAGCAGCCCGTGTTAGTAACAAAATAGAGGAAGCAAGAGAGACTTTGTTCCAGCCAAACAGGCCATTTAAGAAACAAATTCATAACTTAGTAGTTTTACATGGGCTAGAGCTTGAGAAAGAAAACAAACAAATCCTCTTATAGTCTCCATACAACTGCTGAGTCCAGACTTTATACAGCCAGACCATCTTTAGCCAGTTCAGAAACCATGTACTCTGCCCAGTCACTGTATTTAGAGGTAGTGCTAAAGGTGACCTGTAAAAGATTTATAATAATCCTATTTTGCTTCTTTATGCTGTTTTTAGCAGGAGAAAATGAGCAGTTAGGCAAGAATTCAAGAAGTGAGTGCTATTCCTGCTTCTGGCACTAATTTATATGGTGGAGGTCTTATTTGAATGTGCTTCAGATTTGTCAGTGGTAGGAAAGAGGGAGGGCTGTTTCCATCCTACAGTGTGCTTTGCAGTCTGCAGGTGAAAGGGTTATAAGGAAGGCTAAAATGTGTCTGGGTGTGGCAAGGGAAAGGAAGGTGGCTTGTTCATCTAAAAACATTAAATATTTGATACTATTTTGATTGAAAATTTCTTGAGAAGTATGAAAACAGGAATAAAAGGTTTCTTAGAACCAAGATCTGTTCTTTGTAAAGAACAATACTACCCACAGACTTTTTTTTCCCCTTTTAAAAGGCATGTTTCGGGTTCATAGACCTGTACTGTCTTCAGCTCTGCACAGTTCTGGTTTGTGTGGTGTAGCTTAGTGTCCCTCCCAATGTTCTTCAGCCCTTTCTAGAGCTTATCAATAAAAAACATGGAATGGTGAAAGGCTGTATTGCTGCCTGAGGAGAAAAAGAAAAAGAAATCAACCTTCCCGAAGAGAAAAGCAGCATCTTACTACACATTGTAAAGAAGCAAAAGAGGAAACAAACACTTGTTCTTTACAGGTCCTGACTGTCCTTTAAGGTCCCTGACTCTGGGGTATACACTTGATTCCAGGCATTGCTCGAGTCTTGGTGTTTTCTGTCTGCTCTCAGAGACGGGAGATTCTTTCTGCACACCAGCTGCAGTGAGTTGTTGGGAGGGACTGAGGATATTGAGTTTACAGGAATGAATCTCAGCTCCTGGGTGATGGAAGTTGGTGAGAATTATGATGTTCAGCCCTGAGGCAAGGATTGTTGGATATGATGCATTAAAGCCACCTTTTCTTTACTGGCTGGGTCATCAACCAGCTTTGTGGCATGAGAAACTCAATTTGGTTGGTTTTGTTTTGATCTGGAATAGAAATGCTGGTGTCAACAGCCTGCCCAAAGCTGGGCATGGGAAAGGCCTACAATGAGGTTGTAGCTCCAGTAGCCACCAACCTCCTCTCATTCTGTAGCACAGATGAATAACATGATTCCCATGAGAAAGCAGGTTGGCTTAGCCAGTGAAAGCAAAATTTAAGAAATGAAACAGTACATAAAAAACAAAGGAGGCAGAGTTTGTTGGAAATGATATCTTGGAGATCAGTGCATCAGCACTGCTTAGATTGCCTCAGCACCTATGAACCAATGCAGGGAGATCACTGCACAGATATGTACAATCCTGCTCTCAAAAGAGCCAAATTCTTCTTAGAATTGCCATCTTTCCACTGCCTGCAGCTCATGCACCTTCCAGCCTGACAGTTCATAGAATCCCTGATTTCAGCAATGAGCTTTCAATTCTGTACAGCAAAGAAATATGTCCCTAGTGCAACTGCTTCTACTCATGTGCGTCTCAGAACTGGGAGGAAAGCAGGTTCAAAATCAACTTGCCACATTCCCCCCGTTTTCCCCTCCACTTAAAATTGTGTTTTTCAGCTTCTGCAAGTCTCTATGGCTCATATGCCGTATGATGTGGTTAAGAAACTGCAGAAGGAATAAACTGTCCACTGCACAGAAAGTTAAAAAACATAACGGAAAGGTGTAAAAAGAAATTAAAAAGGAAAGCAGCAACCTGCCATGCTGGCCCAATTGCTTTTGTGGGCTTCAGACATAACCTTGCGGCAGTAGAAAGTCAGTTTGCTGTTCTCCGAGTCCTGCTCTCTCTCTCTGTGTATCCAGACCTGGAATGCCAATGCCAGCTGTGTACCAGGAGCTGTCCCTACTGCTCGCTGATGCCGTGCTCCCATGCCACCCTGGCCTGCTCCTCCTTTCCACCACTCACTGGTTGGGACACTTTGCGGTGCAACGGGCGATGTTTGTCATCATCTTCAATGATCATCCCCTCCTCGTTCTCCATGTTTGGCAGCCGGGAGTGGTAAGGTTTGGGGGGTAAAGCAGGAGGGTCCATGGCGTCCTGAGGAATGACTCCAGACGGAGCAGAGTGGCTTCGGCATGGCTGGGATTTGAGCGACTCCAGGACATCAGGCTCAGAGAGACTGTACCTGACTGGGAGGTAGGGTGTCTCTAGATCTTCATCAGTGTTCCAGGCCTGGCTGGGCACAGAATCCATGGTATCTGTGCGAGGAGGTGGTTCAGAAGAATGTCCAAAGTTGCTCTCGCTCAAGGAAGAGACACCACTGCTGGCACTGCCGGATAAAGTGGAGTTACTGCCATCTAGACCAGACTGCGGACTGGTGGGCGATGCAGGGATAGGATGAAGAGGGGACTGTTTGGAGAGAAACAAAACCAGGTTAAAGCTGACAAAGGAGGCAATGCTGCATCTTGTGTGCCGATCCTCATTTCAGCTTTTGACAGTGTTGTTAACAATGGCGCAGTTCCATTTGTGTTCAGATGTCAAGGATTATTGGTTTACATGTATGGAAGTACCACTTGTGGGCAGATAAGTGCACTCAACAACACCAGAGCTGTTAGAGAAACAGCAGCTGAGGTGATGATTGGGGTGCTGAAATCACAGCATATGGTGCAAAAAAGGAAAAGGGAAGGACCTACAACCCGTGAGTTATTTCTATAGCATTCAGCTGTGGAATAGGTTAAGAGCTTTCAGTGGGTTTTCTCATTTGCAAGTTACTAGCATGTTAAAAATAGTGTTTCTGCATTCAAAACCTCTTGGTGGGAGCAGAGAAGGGGGGATCCCTTTCAGGAGCTCATTGTCCTACATCCCTCTCTGCTCTCCTGCCATTACCTTGCGTAACGTTCGTGCGGGCAGTGCTGGAGGAGCATCACTGAGCTGGTGATGGAAGGCATCGAAGTGCAGTGAGTAGTGTCCTGGAATGAGACAAGGGTCAGAAATGCAGATGTGTGCTGTTTCATTGCAGCCACAGAACTGGGTTTAGCTCTGTAATGCCAGGTAACAGCTCCAAATGCCGCCAACTCCAGCCTAGGGCAGCCTGTCTGATGGATACTGCGGAGTGCATCTGTCACACACAGGCTGCTAAGGAGAAATTAAGAGCAGAGAGGTTTTTCACTACTCCATTACCAAGGATCTCATGGCAAGGCAACAGGCTCCTAAACAATGAACATTTGAAGTTTCATTTAATAGCTTTGTACGCTTAAATTACTGCTAAAGTTGGTCATTGGTAAGACGCCACACCAAGCTTCAGCACTCTCACACGTAATGCTAGTCCCAAAGTACACACAAGTCCAGATTCCTTAAGGACTGCAAGAATTTGAAGATTTGGAAAAAAAAATAATTGAAAACCAGCAGACCAGGAAAGACTATGGCTATGGGGTTGTTGTTTTTACAGAGGTGGGGGGTAAAGGCTATAGCCAGCTTTTAGGTGGTCTGGATCTGTGTGTGTGTGAGTGCAGGCATTCACAGCAGGCCTGCTGGGCAGTCCTTACCATGGGGCAGGCTTCGGGGAGGCACTGGTGGGGCCAGGATGTTCCCAGCGTGGGCAGACAGGAATGGCAGCGCCTCTCGGCTTCCGCTGTCCAGGCTCCAGCTACTGGGTGCTGCTGGCACAGCTGGAGGATTGAAACAGATGGAGCTGGGGTAACAGGACAGAGGGTTTGTGGGGCCAGCACTGGCTTTCCAGTGTGCTCTTCAGCAGCAGAGACAGATTCCAGGGGCTCAGTGAATGGCAGGATTGAAAGCACAGAAAGGCTACAGAGTGTTAAGTTTAGAGATGCTTTGTTAAGGAAGTGAGAGTTAGGTGATTGCAGGGTTAGTCTGCCCAGCTCCCCTCCATCCCTAGGCTCGTTTCTAGCAAATCTGAAGAGCAGTAGGAGTCTGGCAGGCTGTTTTGCAAATCACTGTGAAGGTAAATATGAAATTCCACCAATGGAATGGTGGCTGGATCTCAGGTGTGAGCTGTCCTGCTTGGTGGGGAGTGGTGACAAGAGAACATGACAAAACCCTCTGGAAACACAGGACAGCCTGTGGCTGCACTGCAGGCTCAGTGAGGACTGAATAAAGGACATGAAGGAAGTTATACCTCAATCCCTTTCAATCTATTGCAAAAGAAATAACTTCAAAGCTCCAATTTACTACACTACAGAGTTGCTTAAGAACTTTGATGACAAAATATTTAAAGAAAACAGTTTGGCCTCCTTATATTACAAAGTCTCCTGAAGAGATCGAGTCTTTGTGAATCAGGAAGTATAGAGAGAGCAATGCTTGCTGCATTTAACAGAGAGTGAATATTATCTCCATGGACTTGGTTTTTTCATAGAAATAAAAGCTGCTCCTTGACATGAACATGAACCTTTTTCAAGATCTTTAGAATTCTGTCAACCTTGATCATTATTAAAATGCTCCTTCCTTCCTTCCTTCCTTCCAAACAAGACTCAATTTATTCTGAGAAGAGACATGCAATAGTTGTATGTTTATTTAAAACAAATAAGGAACTGCAATTTCTTCAGATTAGCAAAGAAAGAAAGAAAAAAAAAGTAATTAATTGAGCCTGTCAAAGAAAACCGAAACAAAAATAGCTTTTTCCATCTTCAGTTTGCAAAATGGAAGCCTGGAGAAATAAACATGGAGTTTGACATCTGAAGAGGATTTCTCCTTAATTAAAATGCCTGCAGCCATTTTTGATGCATTTCTTTCTAAAATGACTTTGAAAGGTTTATATATTATTTTTTTTTGTCTCCCTAGTTCATGAGTTAGCATGAGCAGGGGCTCCCCAAGGCCTAAAATTCCCTGAAGTAAAGAAGATCACAAAGTGACAGCTTCACAAGACAGAACAAACCCCATAAAAATATAAAAGTAAATGTTTGGGTTTTTTTAAGAGAGAGACTCAGCCTGAGAAAGGCATATGAAGAAGACACTAAGAATCTTGACAGAGAACAGGTTCAAACCAGGGCCTACCTCTGTATATAAGTAATGTGGCTCCAGATGGATTTTCCCTGTATACATGCCAGAGTGCTCTAATTTCTGCTACTGCAATTGGTGTCAAAGAGCTAAAAGAGAGGGACAAGATGCACAGCAGTGCCAGCCTTGCTCATCTCTCTTGCCATATCCCAGCATCAAGTGAAAAGGACAGAAAACCTGATTTACTTGGCCTGTAAAACTATTGCTGTGCTTGTTGTTTTGGGTTTTTTTAAAACATCGAGATGCAGAATGAGAATGTGAAGAAGAACACATGGTGCCCCAGTGAAAAATCCATTTATGCTTTCTCAGAGTTCCCTCATTCACAGCCTTTTGAGTATTTAACAGTGCTGGAAGAAGGTGAGATGATTTTGAAGAGTGGCTGCTGCCTGTTACAACCAGTGTTTTGGCCAAAATGCTCCAGGGAAGAACAGAAGCAGGGAGCTCCCAGTGCTGTGACTTAGCCCATGTCTCTCTCTGTGACTGTTCAGTGGCTCAGTGGCCAAGTTTAATTAGCAGGGAAGCTGCATTTGAACCATTCTGCCCTGGGCTACTGATGTCACCACTGTCACTGGGAATTACCCAGCAGAACTTCTGACACTGCCAGGAGGGGGTAGGGGAAGTCAGGGCCTTGACTGCTCACAAAATCCAGGCCAGATGGCATCCCATAGCATTGTGAGGGGTCAGGGCTGCCAAGAGCACCTGGAACTGCATTTTGCCACCAGCCAGACACAAGATTCCTGCCTCACCATCCCCAGTGAACATCACCTGTACCTTTTGTGGCTTCTTAGGGATTCTGTCTTTGAGGTCCTGGTACTGAATACCACACTCCTGCATAATATCACCTACAGATACAAATTCAAGTATTTTTTCCTAGACAGACAATAAATATCTCCCTTCCTTTTCCAGATCTTTCTCCTGTCCAGTACAAAGATGTCACCATCTCTGTTTGGTTCAAACTAACATGGCTAAGCTGGAACTCTTAATCCCTCAGCCCCCAGTCATCACGCATTATTGTCATCATTCTGCCATTTACTCAGAAGTGGTGTTTGGTTTCAATCTGGACTGCTCATATTGAAGTAGGGGATTCTGATTTATTAGAAATTCTAAAATAAAATTTGGATTTTGTTTTTTAAGGTACAGTTTAGTTCTGGCACAGTTATTGAAACAAAAAGATAAAAATCTGAGTGTACGATGTAGGTCATATTAGAAAATTGCAGTGGTCTTTCCTGGCCTTAAAAATCTTTTAAGATACCATTTTTCTCAGCCATACCATGACTGCTGCTTGCTTAGGCAGCCTCCTTGTCTCAGATTTGGATTCAGGATTTTGCCCTCTTTTGCTTTTTCAGAATGCTGCCTTTCAGATAATTTTTGAGCCCATTGTTTTGTCCATGGCACCTCCTTCACAAGCTGCTCCTTTTCTCTTAAACCAAACAAATTCTTTGTCCTCTTTCAGTTTTTTCTTTTCCCTGCAGGGACTCTGCCTGTTTTTTTCAAAAGAGTGAGCTTTAAAAAAATATAAAGCATATATTCCTAATGATAAATAAATATAAAATACCTCAGAGAGGGATTACAAGGAGTGTTTGTATTTTGAGCAATAAATGTGTATTAAAACCAGTATAACTCATGAATAAAAAATATAGTCCAAATCTTGGGCTGTTCTTAGATAACTTCTCATTTGCTGCTTTGCAAGTTTGCTTGACAAAGGCTACAGGAATTGTTTCAATAACAAAATGCTGAAGTCAGAAAGCTTTCTAAAATAGGGAGGTTTGTGCCACTCCACCCTTCTGTGAAGGCTCTGAAATGACAGTAGGTTGACAGAAGGCCCCGTTAATTAAACTGGTAACTAGAAAAGTGTGAGAGAAATGCACTCTGCCAGGAAATGTAGAAGCCCATTTGTTATTTGCTGTAGCATGACCAGAGGAATAATATTTTAGCAAGCATGCATGCTGAACAGGAAAAGGAGTACCTTTCTCAGCCACAGACAGGTTGGGATCACTGCAAGGTTTGCAAGGTCCAATCATTTGCTGGATCAAGGCGCGCTGGAAATTTGGAGGCTAAGAGAGAAGAGAGTTAGCAAAGAAGAGTTGAAAAAAACAAACGGTTACAGACCAGCTGGGGCAACATGGGGACTTTCTGTTCCCTTTTTTAAGCAAAGAAGTTTTTTAACTAAAGATTCCCTGGGAACTTTAGGCTGTGCCTATATTGGCAGGTACTGCAGTGCAATGTGAGTGGATCTCTAGGGTGTAACAGTGCTGAGGGCCCACAGTTCCTGCTCTCTGGAGGAGTTACTTCAGATTAGCTCTAGCCTGGCCTTGGGCCCATTAGCATCTGGAATACATTGTTTGCCCTCTGGGGCTTATCTTTGGTTTTGTTTGAACGTTGACTTTGCATACTTTGAGACAGCTCTCGAATGCAAACTGAAGTGTGATAAGTGGCAAGGATCCAGAGATTCCCTTCAGAAGTACAGGCCAGGGTGAGATTTAAATGCTTACATGTAGGCACATTTTTCAATTTGTCCAGAGAAATGAGGGCACAGATTTTTTGGAGCCCCTGTATCAGAATATCATTTCAATCTCTCATGGCTTTTGATACCTCTGGAAATCACCATGAATTTATTTAGAATCAACTTGGAGGCTAGACTGCAGGATGGATGGCCATGGTTCTAAACAAATAAAGAAAAATGGTGTGACTACTTGCAATGGTCACAGGATAAAGCTGGGAAGTGAGTCCATTTTCACAGGACGTATCTAGTTTTTTAACAGTCACTACAGTTTGTATCACTCAACTATCACAGTGGGTGCCTCCAGGGGTGGATTAATAGGAAAAGCTCTGCTTGACCTCTGAAAACGATCCTAAGATGCTGTGCTTTCCAAAAACAAAAAAGAAAGCTTTGAGGTGGTGAAAGCCAGCAGAAATGCAGGCACAGTTCCAGGTGGTTGAAGTGACAGAGCAGAAATCAGAGCTGCTACCTGTCCGTTTTCCATGATAGCTGCGGGATACATGGCGCTGCTGGGTCGGTCCCGGTGCGCGGGCAGCAACATCATCATCTCCCGAGAGTGGCGGTACTTATCTGGTAGAGAGGGAGAGCCTGTAAACAAGTGAGAACAATCACGTACACGGGACAAACAACAGCCATGTCTCTGCATGCCCAGGGATCTCAGTCCTCCTGCGCTCTTGGCTCGGATGCATGAGCTCACAGGACTCAGGGGAACATGGTGCTGAGCCCACTAAGCAGCTGACTGTTGGTGGGTGCATAGCACAAGGATGGAGGAAGAACTGGCTTGTTGGATACAATTAAGGACATACCACGTAGGGTGTGTAAGGTGTGTGTCCCTAGTTGTATGTTGCAAAGTGCTTCCTTTTAAACAGAAAAAAAAGTGGGCATCTGTGTGGAATCAGCTGTGGCAGTGCTTAATGCTCCCTTGCCACATAAAGTATTGCAGAGTTACAGAAATGCCATAAAATTGTGCATTTGAGGACTGAAAGTGGGAGAAAGGGATAAAAGCTTGAGATTCACCATTCAGTTAAACCAGAAATATGTGGGAAAATACTTCATTCTTTGCTTCTGGATAGAGATCAGTGTTGCCATTTAATCGGTGCTATCTTGGTCAGCTTCCTCTTGTTAAAGCAAACCAACCCCAATAATAAATAGCATATTCTATAAATGTGAGAGGCACTTTGCTTACAATGCTGCTGTAATGATGATTACTACTGTGTTGCTGTACAGAGCCCTTTGATGACACCAGACATTTACCAATGCTTAGAGTTTTATAGTAGGAATGATAAGCTTGATTCCTCTATTAGTTATCTGTATTGTTGTTAATGACAACTGTATGACAAGATATTGGGGTATTCAATGTAACAGCTTCCTGGCAGGTGGAATTACTTGGGACTCATGTTCTTCAAGATGAGTGCCACATAACAATATACCTTCTGATGTGCAACAGCTGACAGTGGATTTGCCAGAAGAATGATTCTCATTAGTGACTTCCTAAAGTCTGACACTACTGATACACGCAACCCTTGGGATGTACAATATTAGGCAGGAACTGATGTTGTGAAGCTGCTGAAGTGAGCTGTAATTTGCACTGATAGTTTGATTGCGTCACAAACACGCACTGAACAGATGGCAGCACACAGCGCATTACAGAGCCATGCCGGCTTTTGGGGAATACATGCCCCCTCTGGCAAACTTCCACAACCACACACGTTACCTGGACAGCACTCCAACATATGAGCAAAGGCATTGGTGCTGGTTGATGCAGCTTTTACCCCAGCAAAAGCAAACATGCAGTTTTGGGGACTAATATTCAGCACACAGTGGAAGGAACAATGTGTCCAGCAGAATGCAGGATAAAGTCCTACAATTGCAACAATTCCATTTGGGGGGGCAGATGCCAGATTAATCTACACCCCCACTCTGACATGAACAGTGGCAGAGTATCTGCATTCTAGTCCCGAACTCATTTTCTCCCCAGACATAGAACAGAAACGTAATTAGACAACATTCTTTGCTTTTATGTACAACATCAGCTTGGAGAACACAGTGTTAATGCTTTGTGCTGAGTCTTTTCCTCACAGGTCACAGATAGTCCTGTTCTGCAGGACAAATGTTAAGATGCTGAACTTTCAGGTGTGCCCAGAACTACAGCACAGCACAACCTACACTGCAAACTTTTCCATCTTTATTTATCTTGTCATCCTTGCTCTTTTATATCAAATATGCAAACCACCTCTGCGTGCTGTCAGTTTATATGGGATTACAGCTTCAAAAGACCTTGGACTGCAGGACCTGAAAAATAACACATGTGCTGGGAACATGTAGTTTAAAAAACTGGTACCCTAAATTTATCATTAACTGCAGCTATAAAAATGGTAACAGATTTTGCCAAGTGTCCAGTCTGCAAACAAATTTTAAGTATTGCTGCTTTGGACAGATAGAGAGCACAATAATCGTGGCTCCTTTCAGGGACTGGCAAAACTTAAAAAGCGAAGTCAAAAAAAGCTTTGAAAGCTTCCACAGCAGCCATAATAAAATGCTGCAGCAGGTGCAAGGGCTTACTCCTTTTAGCGTGTAGCTTGGTTCATTTGATGTGAGCAGCACCGTAGGTACTTGCTAATGAGAAAGGAAAAACCTGTGCTAAAGCCAGAGATAGTTTTGCTTTTTTAATTATAAATATGTTAATCCACTTGTGTCAAGTATTAATTTTAAGGAGTAAGTGAACATTAATGTAAACTCCAAACTCATTGAATCTCTTCTCCTGGTTCATAATTTTTATTATGAAAGCTTTGCTCCTGCACCAAATTGTCATTTTTTGTTTTAAAAAGGGAGTTTCAATGTAAGTACATGTATCCTTGCAAAGTACTGAGTAAGACACCAGGACTCATTTTCTACACCTTAACAAGGGGCAGTGTTGAGGAAGCAGCAGGGATGCCTTTAGAGGCCAGTCAAGTGTCATGTGGAAATTGCTTTTTGAGAGCACTGGAGAAGTCCTAACTGTATTTTAAATTAAATTACTGACAAACCTAACTCACTCCTAGCTCCTTCTGGGCCCTTTTGAGTTACAGTTTCTTGCTTTCTGAACCCTGGCTTGGGTAATCTTTTAACTGTAGTGAAGTTCAGCAGTGCCTCATGAGCCACCTCAAATGAAGCCAAACTGAACTGAATTTCTTATTGACCTTTTACACAACAGTGGTGCTTCCTTGACAGGAAAGAAGCTACTCAAGGGAAAAGCCAGGGGAAAACTGAGGGATACATACTTGTTATAAAGAGTAACTACTAATGTCTATTGTTAGCACAGAATTAGCAAATTCTTGCAGTATCCTGGTTTCAGTTCCATTTAAGACTTGTGCTGTAACTTGTGAATATTATAACTAGTGTAAATTTTGATTCTGCAGTTTAGTGATAAAATCAAATCACTGATCAACTTTCCTGATGACTATCCTTTAAGAATTCTTTTTAGATTAATAGCTTAGTTATTTTCTTTGGACAAGCCAAATAATCATCTGTGTTGCTATTTTAAAGATCCATAAAAGGGTAATTTTTTGGAAGTGGAGAACAATTTAAATTCCTGTTGTATTCTTAGTACAAAAGGCCATGGCTTCCTTTGGTCACTGATGGAACTAATTTGTTATAAAGATACCAATCTCCTCCGGAAAGGACTCTGCAGTAAAACAGAGAAGGTGGTCTGAGTACCTGCATTATCATTTGAATAAATGAGAGAAACATTTGAAAATTAGGCTAAACCCTAGAAATACTACCCAATCATGCTCAAGTTAAAGCCACAGGTGACAAAGATGTTGGTAAATTTAGGTGGCTTCTTTGAAATTAACTGTTGGCCTTTGTCCACTTCCCATCTGACAAGTGTTCAGCTGCAGCATCGTGACTCTCGTAGCTTTGTTGGCAGTCTCAGCAGAAAGGCCAAGGGTTGGATGGGTCATGGAGACTGAACTATCCTCTCACCTCTAGAGGTGGTCCCTCCAGGACAGAGATGAGGCACATGGGTGGGGGCAGCGTGGGGGAACTTGCACAGCTGCCGCCCATGCTGTATCTGCTCTGTGGGTAAATAGAGGGCTTCAGCCTCCAGTGGTGTCAATCCAGCACCTTTCACCAGCGCTAAATTAAAAAGAATATAAATAAATACCAAAAAAAAGGAGAAAAAAAAAAAAAAAAGAAAGGATAGAGGTGCATTGGCAGAGCTGCACACGTCACGTCTGTGAAGTACCTTGCTCCAGCCAGAGATACTGGTCTCATTTTCACAAGCATCAAATTCACCCAGTTAAAAAACAAAACAAAAGGAAAAATCACCAAGGAGAAGAACACAGCTGCATTACCACAGTGGAATTTAAGTGTAAGGGCTTTTTCTCATTAGGAACAGCTCCATTTTCAACAGCAGTGTTGTAATAACCAGAACAGTGACTGGCACACTGGGAAACACAGATTGCATCTGGGACCTTACTAGAAGTGAAATCCCAGGAGTGGGTAATGTCTGAATGGTGTGCTCACCTAATTTAAAAGTGAACACAACAGCAGAGAAGAAACATTGTATCACAGGCTATATAAATATTTTTCAAACTCATTACTTCTCTTACTGTTTCCCATTTGAAATCTGTCTGTGTCCCATCCTTGGGAGGTGCTGTTGGCTCACCCAGAAGCCCAGAGCCTTTGGAGCATTCATCACGTTGGTTTCTAAGCAACAGTGAATAATCCCGTAAAGAGGGAAGCTGTTGATGCTGTGCAGTCACCAGGCTCAGAAAGACTGTCACAGCCTGTCACAGCCTGCCACAGTCAGCCTGTCACTGGACTTCTGAAGTGGAAAACAGAGTGAAACAGGACAGCACCAAACCCTTCAGATCCCCCCAAAGATTCACAGGCCAGCTGAGGCACATCCACTTAGGGGGGTCTTCCTGAAATGACAGCCCTCTCCTCAGTTCCATCTTCCTTTTCCTGTTATTCCAGTTCCACCTGGTTACTATTTGTCATGATTTTCCTTCCAGCCCTCGGTAATTAGTGCAGCTATTTGCCTTTATTTGAAGATGTTCACTTCTCACCTTCCTACTCCATCTGATCCCTCAATTAAATCACCTTGCTGCATCTGTGTCAACAGCCAGTCAATTAGGATTTTACTGGCAGATAGAGCAAAACAGCCCCAAGACTGCTTGAAAGAAAGGGCTCTTCTCCATATTCCCTCTCCATCAGGAGACACACAATTTCCCTACCTGGAAAAAGGGGATTTAAGATTTAAGTATCAGCCTCTATCTCTGACTATATTCTGGATACCTTCTTTAGATGCCTGTGAAAAGAGGTGTAGAACCTGCAACTGAGAATCCAAAATGAGAGGAAAAAAACCCAAAACCTTGAAGAGAAGTTATGAAAGTCAGAAGATCGCACGGAATGGTTTTGCTTCAGCTGGGGAAGAAAATAATTAGCAGTATCAAGACCAGCTACTGTAACACAAAGGCAATATGAGTACCCCCAGAGTCTGCTTTTATATTTTTTCTTTCTTCCAGAATTTCCCAGCAGGGAAGCCCTTCTTTATCTCCACTATTTAAAATTCATATCTTTCAACATTCATCCTATACATCTACTTTTGTATACAAATGTTTCTGCTAAACTGCCTCAAGTTCTTTTTTGTCATAATTTCTTTGAGCCTGTAAAATGATTTCTTTGCCTTTGTCTTCATGATCTCTCTTTAAAGTACTACAACGAGGACTATTCTTGTTTTCCTCTAGACTGCCTGCCACAATTTTGTGGTGGAACAATGGAAATCATTATGAAATTCAACTGCCTGAAACCAGCATGTATTAGAGATACATTCAAAATATGGATGAAAAAATACTTAAATGGAGAATGAAACCATTTGTAAAGAAAAAGTATTGAAGAAGTATTTACATGTCCAAAAGAGAAACAGTGTTACATGTCAGTGTAGGTGGTGTTTCACCTGTAAGTCAGTAAGGCTGCCAGGTTCAGGGAACACCTGCAGGTGCCCCCCACCAGGGCCTGTCTATGCTTACCTCGAGCACTGGAAGGGGCAGAGTTAATCATCTGGGATGGTGCCGAGTGAGTGGAGCTCAGGCTGGAGGTGGAAGGACTAGCCTGGGATGAGGATAAAACAGAGACATAGGTGACTGAGCCTTGGTACCTGGGGTTAGGGTAAACAAGCTGCAGGAGGCAGAGAAGCCATTGAGAGAGACCTGAGCACATCAGTGCCTTAGGGATTTACCTGTCTTGTAAATCTGCCCAGCTTCAGTGCAGGCCACTGTTAACCTGCACTCAGGACCGTGGGACTTGTTCCACCTCCCCAAACCAAGAGCAACACTACCTGCACATGTTCAATGGGGCAGGTAAACAAAATGGCACAAAAATCTCACTTTCTGAAAGCAGCAGGGTGACTTTGGACTGCAGCACCACAGTCATTGTACAAACACAGATTTCTTCCCCAAGTTAATCTAGTGAGTTACTGTCATCTTTCTTGAACAATGTTAGATTCTACCTATTCAGTTCTTTGAAAAAGCCATCACAGACAGATCTAAGCACGTGCACACGTAAAGTGTACTGGCTCCTAAGCAAAACCCTCTGGAACATGCTCCTGACTGTGCTGGAGCTGTACCTGCATGTGGTACATATCCTCAGCAGTCTCCCCCACAGAACTGTCTGTCAGGATAACCAGGTTTCCTGTTTCACTGGAGGTGTGTGATGACAGAGAGGATGAGGAGTGTCGGACTGAACCAAGCATGTTCAGTGGGCTGGAAAAAAAACAGACAGAGCAAGGGCATAATTACTTTTTGAACCTCTTTGTGAAGCCTGATTTTTTTCCAAACTAGGAAGTACCTGCAGTTACCTGCTGCTTTAGGTCACCTCTAGATGTCAAACACTTTTGAAAAATCAGGGCAAATAAGCTCAAACAAATCCATAAATGAGGGTAAATGTGAAAGAAGTGACAGGAAGATTACAGGTAAAACAGAATAGTACATAGGATGTTGAATTTCAGAACCCCAACCCAGGGTGATGTCACATCATGACCTTGGATGCATCTTTGTTTTGTTTACAACAGAACACACTGAAACCACTCTCATTTTTAATGCTAAGATGAGTGGGAGCAGCTTAAAAAAAACATTCCAAAGGAATCCAAGCACAAGACACACAGGTCAAAATCCAGTTTTTCTTATTGCATGCACTGGGCCTCAGCATTACAGTTGAAGGCAATTTTGTAGCTGACAGTAAATTAATACAGCCCAGCTGGTGTGCAGGCTGCACCCTGATCTCCTTCAGGGCATTAACTTTTCTCTGTCACTCTGAACCACACACACAAATACATTGTACACTACAGCATTTCCCTAGTTTGTCCTAAAAACTAAAAAAGCCTTTACAAAGTGAGGAATTTGGAAGAAAAAAAATTGTATCACCCAGACACTGTCAACTGCTAAGCCAAGGGAGCAGTATAAGCTCCTTGGTTTTAATAGCATAAAGAATGTCACCATCCTGGATTCATGGACCAACTTTCCACAGCTTTTTATGCCAGCTTTTAAAACCAGCTAAAATATAGTGACCCAATAAGAAAAATAAACACAGAAGAGCAATTAGCATTTTCAAATAAGCAATGTTGGCTGGATACAAAACCCACTATTTTGTCCTTATAATCCCAATTTTTATCCTCTGTCATTATCTCAGATTTCATATATGGGCAGTTTTCAGTTTGAAAAGGCACCACAGGGTCATTTTTTGATGTACTGATCAAAACACTGTGGCAGCCTTCCTTGTATTTGGCTTCTGATTTGGTCACAATTATAAAAACAATGATGTTAACAATTTTGATCCTTCAAAATGGGTACATATTGAGTTGGGTTCTAAAACAAGCCATACAATTTTCCCTTTATGGTAGATAAGGACCCAGTTATTTGCTGTTGGTGCAACAGGAAAGGTTGGGACCTCTGAAGTCAGATTGAGCCTGGAGAACTGACTGGCAGATTTGTGCTTCTGCCTCTACAGTAAGTAAAGGGTTGGAGTCACACCTGGAGGGGTTCAGCATTTGCTGCAAGTTGGATTTCTCAACTTTCTTATTCCTATTCTCCAACTTCAATAGTTAGCACTGAATGAAGACAAAAGGCACTTCTGTCTAAACTTGTGCTGGCCCTCCTGCAGTCCTGCTGAGCCCTCCTTAGATCCTGGGTCCTTGGTGGGGCAGTGAGCAGAGCCCCTGGGCCCTTGGGCAGAGGAGGGAGGGGGTTACCTGTGTCGATGCACCAGCTTGATGCTCTCTGGGCTCATGGGGCCGTGCGACACCAGCACGTTGCTGCGGGGGGTGCTGGAGCCTGAACAGGCCGGGCTCAGCTTATCCAAACCAGGCAACTCCTGCACAGCAAACACACTTCAGCTAAGTCAGCCATGGAAAACTGCAAGATTTCTTCATTCATGCTACTTCCAATTATGGCACTTCTTTTGAAGTGAACATCCAACACCTCCCAGTAATCTTCCTCTACCTTACAAAATTTCCTGCTATGTGAGATAGCAACTGGAAATTAAGCTTTAAAATTGCTCTGTGATACAACAAAGAACATACAAATATTAACAATTCTTGCTGAAAGACCAAGTTAACATATTTTCTACACTGCCTTCTTGCACAAAAATCAAGAATTCCTATGGTAATTTGGCAGTCGAGTAGGTTCAGTCAATGCTGTTCCTTTGTGAACCTTACTGCAATCAGCTCAGTTCTTTTGTGAACCTTACTGCAACTGACAGATGTTTAATCATGTAATTCAAAAATGGAAGAGTGACTGTTGGCTTACATGGTACAGGCTGGATCGCATCATCTGAAACTGGTCTATCAGTTTCTTATGCAGGGGACGCATTTCTGGGTGTACAAATTTCTCATGGACTGCCAGACCCACTCCTAGGACATGTACCTGTGAAAAAGAAAATGCAGCATCAGAAACCCAAATAAATTGTGTCTTAAGAGGGAGAATAGAAGCCTGTCCTGCAGTTCTGGCAATGTGCAAGGAATATGCCACTGTCCATTATAAGACTGCTGGTAATTAAGCAAGCCTTGGAGTCCTGGCAAATTCATACTACTCCAACAAGTATTTAAGTGTGAGACAAGTACATTTGTGTCATCTTGCATTGCTTTTCTTAGCAGATAACTGCAAAAGAATACTAGCTAGATTCTCTCTGCAGAGTGAACAGCATTATGCCCTCACACAGATAATGCCCTGTGACAAAAACTCCTCCTCCCAGTGCCAGGGACAGGATCTGAGCTGCCAGAAGAGACTTCTAAAATGAGTTTCTGATAATTGAGATGAACAGCAGCAGAGTGACACACACACTCACTCCTCCTGTTCCTCATTAGTTACTTCTAAAGGTCACTTTTTCAAAGGTCAAACATATAATATTAACGACTGAATGAGATTATATAAGGTCTCAGATGAAAGAAAATAGCAATGATAGGAGGCTTAAAATGTATGTAATTCCCTACATGATCCAAGTCTGCACAAACAATAACTAATTAATCTTCAAACATCTCCTGAGGATTGAAGGGAGATAAGCATTATTTTACAGATGGGGAATCTGAAATGCAATTCAGTGATCTGCTGAAGAACAAGGCCTAGTAGCCCTGTTCAGATTTGGGCACATTGTTTAATGGGGTGTATCTTGCCAAACTTTCAGTTAAGTGGGATGTGATTATCTGATTTCATTCCCATCAAAGCATCCCGCAGCTTTATCTACCAAGATGTTTCAAGGAGACACTATGGAAAAATAAAACTGCAGATAATATAAATAGGCATTAAGTTTTCATATGAGGCTCTGTCACTTTAATCTCAAGACTGACCTGTCCTGCCTCTGATTATCTTTGAAATTTGTTAGGAAGACATAGTTCAAAATGCCAAAAATTAATGGCAGGCTTGAAATGCAGCAAGATGTCAATTGGATCACAAATGTAGTCAACAAAATTAATGTACTTTCAGCTGAGCTTCACCTCACATCCCATTAGGTGAGTGACTTGTCATAATCTCCTTGCCCACCTCCCTCTTGTTTTTTGTTTGAATGTATTTAGACCTCCTGTACCAAAAATCTTTGCTCCTGAATGAATCAGTTGGATCTGATGTTTACACTGACTGCTGATGAACCCAAACAATGTAGCAATGTTCTTCTGCACCTGAAAAATAGTACCTGTTCCTGCATCAGTTCCTTGAGCTGTGTGATCTTCTCTGCGTCTCCGGGGTGCTTTGTGATATAATCCTTATCAAAAAAGGCCTGCAGGGAAAGGAAAAAAAAAGTGCCTTTTGCTTATGGGAAGGTGTTTCATCATAACTTGAAGTCAAAGGATGAAAGGAAAACATCCAAAAACCTTAGGAAAATGAAATATATTAAGATAACAGCAGAGCTTAATTTTATTGTTTTTTAGCACTCTGGGATGCAGAGAAAATGGTCGTGGCAGCTGAAACAATTCTGTTGAATCATGACTCTGACCAAGTTTCCCCCTGTGACAGTGATGAGCAATACCACTAAGCCTTGTACCTTCCAGTTATTTGAATTTTATAGTTTCCTTCATATAATTGTCTAAAGCTAAAGGAATTTCGTGAGTAAATTGGCAACTAATGTAAAGCCTGAAGAGCGTTCTCTATATGGCTCCATTGTGAAGATGCATCCCACACCCCTGAACCACTGCTGCAATTTTTCAGTATTTTACCCTAAACCTACCTTTTGCTATGCTCAGTTTAAGTAACAGCTTGTCAGAGATTATGCTGGATAACGTATTTAACATTTTAGTTCTACAGCAAGTCTGAAATTAGCCCATCAGCAAAGATAATGGTTCAACAGCATGAATTAGTGGTTTCTCCTGATTCCAGACCTAATCAGATACCACCAGTCCCACAACCTCTGTTGCAAAATGGATTTATAATGTAAGAGTATTAAAAGAGTTGTCTCACTGTTTTACCTGCCAAGTGAGGACTTCCAGGTAAACAAAGTGTCATCTTGCAGAAGCCCTGCTGTTGCCTGTACCTGTTTCCACGTGAGATCCCTGCTCCATTCCCTGGAGCCTTCCTGCATGTGGCTATGCAAGCACTGATGCAGAATAACCAAGTAGGGAGTGTAACCTCATCTTTAGAAAATGCACATGAGAATTTCTTATCTTATGAAGCCATACCATCATTGAAACAGAAATGCAAATAAAACTGAGGAAGGGTGATACTCAGTGGGAAGCAGAGCCCAGCTCACCTCCTGGTACCGTGCAATTCCCCCGTTAACGGCGGCATCAATCACTCCGTTCAGACACATGCTGAGAAGATTAATGTTGCCATGCATTTGTTTATGCTGGTACTGGCTTATCAGGGTCCTCAGCTCCTGGTTTTTGTTCTCAACCACTTGAATGGCATTTTCCAAAGGACTTACTTCAACCTCAAAGGCAATAAAATATACTTTAATTCTGTGGACACTTCACTGAGATAAATCTTCCTTGTAATAAAATGATACTCCAGGATTATTCAGTGAGCTCCCTTTGCTTTTACTGCTTTGTAGAAAATTAGCTGCATTAACAAACTCCACGCTTGGCAGTGCTGCATTTCAGGTCACTCAGCTGCAATAATAGATGTCTTTCTATGTACTGAAGACATGGCAGCAATGCAATTATTCCATCCTTTTGGCACTGTCTCCATTGTACTATTATTATTGTACAATTCCCCTGGTTACATTCAGCAGTTATTTAGATGAAGTGGTAGAAAAAGGATGTATTTAATCTTTGGTAAACAGCATTTTAAACAGCAAGATTTCAGCCCAATGACTTTTAACCTGCTTATCCCATGTCCTCAGTAACTCATCATTTCAACCCCGAATTACAGGAATTATGAATGTTACCAGTTCTCTTCTCTCCACTTCAAACCAACGAGAGATCCCAGGCAAACTGTGAGTCAGGGTCAGAGTGGTGCGTTCAATCCACAAGCTCTGCAAGGAGCAATTGAGGCTGTGAGGAACAGTGAATCACAACCACATCCTCTGTTCTCTTACTGCAGGTGCAAAGGGGGCAAGGCTCAGAAAAGAATGCATTAACCTCCTGAGCATTAATTCTGTAGGTCTTCCTGCAAGTCACTTAAACAACAAACCAGGAATTCAGTATACTTGAAACAACACATTCAACATTTCTATTAGCTTTTAAAACTTGACCAATCACCAGTTGTGTCATGGGAACCAAAAAGACACTGTAAACCTGTAAGTCAGTAATAAAATAAAAAGTCCTGCCAAACAAACAGTGCCTCCTGGCACTAGAATAACTCACCTTTAAACTAGACAATGTTTTAATCAGGTCAGAACTCAACAGTATTCAATCAGACCATGGACTTAACCTGTTACTTGAGTTACTGCGGCTCTTTGGCTATCAAATCAGGATGACCTGAAAGGCTCTATCAGCATACAATAACAAGACAGTATTCACCTTGAAGAGATGAGCACTCAAACACTGCTGATTTGCTACTTGTACCTTAAATTCGTTCTCCTTGTCCTTGGGGCCCTTGTGGAAGGGTCTGTCATAGCGGAACTTGCGGATGTTGTTGACGCGGTAAAAGCTCTTGATGCGATCAGGGACACGGTCCATTTGCAGCACGTCTATATTGTCTGGGATGGGAGTCACCGCATAGATCTGTAAATCTGGGAATTGTGCAGTCAAAGAAAACTTTATCCATGTGTTAGGAAAGGCAAATAGAAAACAGCAACCCACACAGGAGGCTCCATTTGCTGACATCGTCCTTATGGTTCAAATCCCTCATGGTATCCATGGTGCTCTCACAGAAGTCAAATAGTGTGGGTTCATGATTAAGCTCTCCAAAGTCCCTGCAGTCCCCTTAAATGTGATATGGTTCAGTCTTTAAATGCATTGAGCATTGTACTGGGTGTACCAAATCCCAGTACAAGTGACCAGTGACAATAATGAGATTCAAAGCCTGGGGTATAAAAAGGTTCAGCAGTTTTAAAGAAAGGGAAATTGTGAAAAAGAAGAATACTGATGTAAAAAAAAAAATGAGCAGAATAGAAAATAGTGCTTTGGAACTGCTATCTGTTCCCAATAAAATATTGGCCAAGAGAAGGTATCAGGAAGACTCCTAAGGACACAAACTGTGTGTGATGCCAGTGCTGTTGGTAAAACATTAAACATGGATATGACCAAGCACAGCCCTTTCCTTTTACATGGAACATGACCTGCATTACTCCCCAGATAAAAAGTCACCACTGTTCAACACCACATCCCACAACGAACCAGTTACTGTGTGCTGCAGACAGGGTCTGGTTTTATCCATGTCCAGCTCTACCTCTGTGCTCTGCCCCAGCTCCAGGGAGAGTTTGCCCTTTCACAGAAGGATACACTGGGCATCACACTGCAATATGGAATCATCAGGGTGGTTTGGGTGCTGCATTGCAATGGCTTGGGGGAACTCGCTCAGCATCCTCTGCTGGAAGGCTTCCAGCCTCTCATAGTCATGGCCCCGACACACATATTCTTTGTTCTGCAAGAAGGACAAGCATAAATTAGTGTCCTTAAAAGTAAGTTAAATTCTACTGACTTCTATCTCACTTTAAATGTTACCTCAAAACCAAAGATAAATGACAGTGGCAATATACTAATGTGAGAGTAGATGTATTTTATCCCTTCCTTTTTCTTTACAACGTATTTCACAAAGAAGTGATGAATGAGGAGACTATTCCACTGATCTCTAAGCAGCACAACACCTCTGATTCAGGAACACCCAGCATTCAGTCTTGTGGTCCCTTCTTACCTGCTTTTCAGAAAAGGCACTGTTTTTAATTGGACTATACTGAAACGTATCAACTAAAACTTAAGTCACCAGCTTGGCTGTTCTATGCTGGGAAAGCTGCTGTCAAATACAATTTACACCAGATGAATAAAAGTCCTAAGGATCATCATAGAACAGAGGGAAATATATGTTTATCATTTTATCAGTTCTCCTTAGAGAGAAGTTGCAACAAACTATTCACAAAAATCACTGTTTAATCACTGCTGTATTATCACAGCCATACAACCCAGCCCTGATCGTGATGAACAAACAGCACATGCTCAGGAACTCCCTTGTCTCTAGTACAGTAATAGAGAAAAGCTTTACCAAGAATTCTCAGTGGCCACTTAACAAATTCCCCTTTGGCCCTAAAAGCACTTTCCTCTTGATGAACAAAATTTCATTTCTGCTAATAATGGAAAGCTGCATTTAAATATGACTCTTGAGGCATGAAACCACTTGTGCAGAGTTCTTGGATGCTTTTTGAGCCATCTCTAACTCCAAACAGCATGATACAGGATTTCTAAAGTCCTCAGTGTCAGAAAGATTGTATTCCAGTGTCTTAACCCTCACAAACCACAATTTTCATCAGTGTTAATATCTCCTGGTGCAAGACCAATCAGAGCAGGCAAAATCTCTAATTTTGGTAGTTTAAACTCTCATACACATAGAATCACTCGGTTGGAAGAGACCTCCAAGATCATAGAGTCCAAACCAGCCCTAATACCTCAACTAAACCATGGCACTGAGTGCCACATCCAGTCTTTTTTAAACACATCCAGGGATGGTGACTCCACCACCTCCCTGGGCAGACCATTCCAATACTTTATCACCCTTTCCATAAAAAACTTTTTCCTAATATCCAACCTATATTTCCCTTGGCACAGCTTAAGGCTGTGTCCTCTCGTTCTGTCAGTGCTGCCTGGAGAAAAAGACTTGACTAAAACCACCTTTCAGGGAGTTGTGGAGAGTGACAAGGTCACCCCTGAGTCCCCTTTACTCCAGGATAAACAACCCCAGCTCCCTCAGTTGTTCTTCACAGGGTTTGTGTTCCAAGATCTTCACAGCCTGTTACCCCCTCTGGACGTGCTCGAGTGTCTCAATGTCCTTCCTAAACTGAGGGGCCAGAGCTGGACACAGCACTC
>JANPWX010000557.1:476401-625173 GCA_024734555.1 Trochalopteron elliotii
GGAATAAAGTTATTGTGATTCTAAAAATAATGCCCTGAAAACACCTCAAAGCTAAATTTAATAAGACTTTTCAGACAGATGCCAACACAAGATCTCAAAACATGGCTTGTCAGGCCTTACTTGAACTTCTGGTACATGGAAGACATGGACAGTTTTAATTTAAATATACTTATGTAGAAAGGCTAGAAAGAGATGCAGAATTCATAGAAACATGAACAATGTCTTTTTTAGACAAAGGGTCTTCAAAAATCAAAGATGCAGAAAGAAGTGGTTATTTTCTGTCTTAAGCTATACAGCAATAGAAAAATACATGAGAAAAGGGCTTGGAATTATTTGATCACTTTAAATCACTCCCGTATCCATTTGAAGATTTTAAATCCATGTAAATATTTTTCTTCTCTAGAATAGCTGCTTCCAATCTCTTTACAGTGTGATCCATGCTGATGTGACAGATAATGGGCTTAGTCTGTGCTCCACAATGTGTGTGCTGTATGGATCATTAGAGAGAGAAAGGAGGAGGATGACTTTTAATGAGATTGCTACATTAGTAATCTGCTATCAGAAGTACTGCTACCAAATATAATTGCAGAATTAACAAGGATTATAATTATGTACGCTTGTGTTCGCTGGTAATGTCTTCAGCCAAGGATCCACATTGTTACAGCTCTTTGCAAAGAGTCAGGCCTGAGCACAGGAGGATCAAGCAGTGTCACACACCTCGGCCATGCAGGATCCCAGGTGAAAGTAGGATCCACAAGATAAAAGGATAAGCTCAAGTCACTGATAGTACTTCAGATGTTAGGAACACTTTTGTGCCATGATGACTGTGTTGTCACTCGCTGAAACATTTGTTAAAAATAAAACCAGGAATTGTCAGTTTTCTCTGGAGATCTTCATGAAAGGGCAGCTCTGGGTTCACACTGCAGCAGTTTCCTTTCTCTGGATTCCTCTGCAGGGGTGTTCCACACACTGCTTCAGGCTGCTGCATTCTAAATTCTGTGATGAGCAGCTGAGGGAGGAGGGGCTCAGACTGGAGAAAAAGAGGCTCAGGGGGGACCTTCTCACCCTCTACAACTCCCTGACAGGAAGTGGTAGCCAGGTGGTAGCCAGGATTGGGCTCTGCTCCCAGGGAACAAGGGACATGAGGAGAAGAAACTGCATCAAGCTGCACCAGGGGACGTTCAGGCTGGGTGTCAGGAAGAATTTCTTTGTGGAAAGGGTTGTCAGGCATTGGAAGGGGCTGCCCAGGAGGGTGATGAAGTCACCATCCCTGGAGGTGTTCAAGAAACAACTGGACGTAGCACTTGGTGCCATGGTCTGGTTGACAAGGTGGTAATTGGTCAAAGGTTGGATCAATGATCTTGGAGGTCTTTTCCAACCAAAATGATTCTGTGACTCTCTGATTCTGGCACTGTTCACCTTCAAATAACATGAAACCACCACCCTTTATCCACTAGTATTTCTTCTCCTTGACTAATTTCAACTTGCCTTTATTACCTCTGCCTGTGTTTCCATTAAAAGACTATAATTAAACCACAATGTTGAAATCCTTATTAAAAAAAACAACAAAAAATCATGATCAGAGGGAAGTATGAGAGGGCAGCTTTCAAAATGGCTTGGCTTTGTATGGCTTCATCCTGTGTACCTCGATTGGTGCCACCTCTTGTCAAACCATTCCTTCAAAGAGAACACAAACCATGCACCTCCACTCCTTGAAAGCTTCCACTTACCTTGTCCTGTCACATTTGATGGCATCTGCCATCAATTTGCAGGCAGCTCTCAGGGCACTTGTCAGATTATATCCCTTCCTTGCTCTAAACTAGCAACAAGACATTGTATAAACAAATACCCATTTAAAGTTTGATTCCTCATTAGGAAAAGAAGAAAATTTCACTTTTTAAATGGATTGGAACACCAGCAGACAATGAGCTCCAAGTGAGGATGTGTTCAAAGAAGCTGTTTGGCTTTTTGTTGAAGAGAGGAAATTTTCACTTGCACATAGCATAAGAGTCATCAGGCTGGCATTAGAATTCTGTCAAGTGAGACTTTTTTTAAAGTGTGATAATTTGAGATGATGAAAATTAGTTGTAATGACCCAACATTGCTGCAATACAGCATTTTGCTTAATATAGAGGCAATTTGTGCTGCATCTGCAGATCATCAAAAATTCACAGTGGCATGAGTCAAATTTCTGATCTCTGTTCCCAAGAACATTCCCAGTGGACCGCGTCCTTCAGTTCAGCCAGAAAACTGTTTTTATTTGTGCAGGCGTAAAAAAATATGCTGAATGGTAGACATCATATCCCCAAAACAAAACCACAAAGCCTTAACAGCTACTCTGAGCCTGGTCACTTTGTCACATCCTGTATAAGTTTGGCTTACCCGCAGGAAAAATGGGAATTTTCGACCATAAAAACCAACTCTGAAAAACTCCGGTTCTAAGCGCTGCTGCTCCATGATATTGTCATAATAGGTAGCTTCCATTTTCTGGGGAGGAAAAAAAAAAGCTGCTATCAGCCTCTTAAAGCTGCACTTCAAACATTAACATCTCAAGACTCATTAAAATATCACATTACTCTTTTACCCCCGCAGTTTTTTGTGAAAAGACCGAAATTCTGTTAAAGATAAAAATTATTAATTAAACCAGTCTACATGGTGGAACAGACTAGAATATCATCCTACTCATTTTACATTATGGAAGATGACATATGAATTTTTCCTGGTTTATCTTATTTTAAATTAAACAGGTCTTGCATGTAATTTTCTTTGCATTGCAGAATTAATGGCAAAGCTGAGATTGAGATCCACATTGCCTGGCTCACAATGTCCTATTCTCTCCTACAGATCAAAATCCATACCACTGCCTGGAAAATTACATCTAATTGGGTTTGCCTTAATTGAGTTGAGGGGCATGAAAAAGGATAAAACAAAATTAAGTCTTCTACAGCTCTGTGCACCACAAGGTTTAACATAGGAGAAAAAGCTGGAAAGAAAAAGAGGAAAATTACTTTTACCTAGTTCCAATAACTAGTTTTGTGGCATTTTGCCAACAAAGATCAAGAGTGGGATTTCCAGACCCTTTGACAAACTGAACCTCAGTGGAAAGGCTCACAGAAATTTCACTGTAGCAAAAGGTGGCTTTTCAAGGAGAAGAACCAGTTTGACACCATTGCTTCCATTGCAAAGAACCCTAATTTGCAATATTGCATCCCAGTTTGTGCTCAGTTCCCACAAACATTAACTCCTTTTCCAGAAAGGAGAAGGTTCCAAAGTCATTGCAGGAAGCGTCAGGGAATGTGGTGGTGATGTAATGGCACAGAGCGTGCACAGCCAAGCTGGTCATGTGCTCTCTTTGGGGCCACTTTGGAGAAAACAGGTTCTTCAGAAGTGCAGTTTATCAGACATTGGTAGACAGGTGTCTTCAGATAAAAATAAACTGGATTTTTTAGAAAGATAATTTAAAGCACTGTGTATATGCATGCAGCATAAATCTCAAATTTGGATACACGTATGCTACCCCAGGTGACAGGAGGAGGTGAACTATTTTCACATTCAGAAAGTTTTTAAATAACAACAGGAACTTCAGCTTTTTTCTGATTAAAGCACGGTGCTCCAAATGTGCCCTGATTTCCTCACGTTTGGTTGCACCAGAGGACCAGATCCTTGTAAACTGATAAGAATGCCATAAACATTTGCCTTCTTCATTTTCTCTCTCTTGTTCATCTTATCTCACAGCACGAGCTGTCCTTGAGTCTTTTGGAATTAAAATGAAATATGTATTAAAAACTAGGGTATTTTATGCAAAAATATATGTAAATATGCCATTGCAATAGCAAGCCCAGCTTTTGTGGATTTGTGCTGTCTCCATATACTCACGGGATTTTACTGCTACCAGACTTTGGAATTATTTCAGTGGACCTACAAAGTCATCAATATGAATCAATGGCAAGGACTCACAGTGAATGGATGGATGGATTCCTCTACAAGGAATGTGATTGTTTTTTAAATTCAGAAGGCTCTGACAGGACAGCCAAATGCTGTGGGGCACGGTGTCAGAGTCTGCAGGGAGAGAAATGCTGCACTCACCCGTATCCAGCTGAGGCTCTGGTAGTCATAGAGGCTCTCGTACTGGATGGCCAGCTCTCGGCACAGCGGGATGCCGAACTCCCAGCTCTGCGGGGCCAAAGCAGATCACACTCACAGCACACACAATGCCACTGCCACCTCAGCTCAGAGCAAGATGGAAACTCAATTCTGGGCATTCATTGGGTATGAAACAGCAGAGATTAGATGGGAAAATGCAATGCAATGAAACCATTTCCATTAAATAGCAGATCAGTTCCTTCTAAAAGATGGGAACAGAGGCATATGTTCTGTGGAAATTACACACACATATACTGCTTGTTCTGACAGTTCCTTTATGAGACTGGGAACTTATCTGGAGTAAGATAATAAAACTAAGATTTTTTTTTTTGTGCCAGACACCCCTTCAATCCACCCCCAACAGCTCCTTTGTTTCCTGCACTAGAACTCCCTGGAGTGCAGAGTTAGGTCTTGGCTCCCCAGCAAAGTGCTCCCCTTCCCAGGCTGCTCCTTCCCACTGAAAGCACAAACTGTCAGGCACTGGGAACACTCCAAATACACAAAACATTCTCAGAACTGACCTGCATTACTGCAGTCAATATCCATATTCAGAAAGCCACACTAATTTCTTCAGCTCCCAATCCCACACAATAAATTTCTCCTAGCACACCATACTCATCATCCCAGAGGGAGAGATCCACATTGGGCACACCCACACTGAGAGAAGGACTCTCCTGTTACCTCAAGTGGCTTTTTGGAGAGCTTGTTTTACACTGAAATCTCCTCTTCCATCACCTTTTACCTGTACACACTGGAAGCCTTTTGGGAGAGTGGCTGTTTCTTACCATGCTTATGGTAAAGGATTTAGAACACCAAGGTCTCAGTTGAACCTTTACTGGATTAAGTTTCATTATGCATTACTGGGCTAATTTGACTGTTGTTTTACATGGGACCCTGCTGTAGTAAAAACAAAATTAATGTGTGAGTTACACTATCATCTTAAGTTTTAGGAATATTAATAGCAATATTGTAATTTTTTGGTAACAGTCATTAAAAGCAAGTATGTAAAATATTAGCACTTAATATGGAAACAGTTTTTCTGGTTACATGTGCCTTCACATAAAAAAGTGAATCTCTACACTGTTTGATTTCATTTATGAGGCAGTTTACAGTCTTTCCCTTTAAGCCCACATTTGTAGTGTCTGTTCTCTCCTTACTACCACTTCCTTACTACCACTTCCTTACTACAGCTCTTTAGTTTCAGTTAATTACAAAAACTTCAATAAAAAGTTGCTAAATAAAATATTGTATGAGAATCAATTTAGATATTCTGATAGTATTTGTAGTTTGGGAGAATTGGAGGCCTGAGATTTATTTCGATCAAAGCAATAGATACAATAGGAAAGGAACTGAAATACCAGTTTCTTGGCTACACTGAATATTAGTAAGGTATTTGTGATCTCAAATTAACAAGATTTTTGCTGTGGTTTGTCAAAGTCCATGACACACAAACTGAATCCACTGAATTGAGATCAACCATAGTCAGTTAAGCGTTTATATTTGCAAACTCAGACACCACTGCATTTTTTATGGTTGCAGCACATTCTTTACAGAGATATTATACATAGATTTTCAGTCCTCAGCTGATCTGTGTTCACTTCTAAAACATCTGGCCAAGAATAAATGGCTTTTTTTCCCACAGAGAGTGTGAGCAGCATTACTTCCAAATGGGATGCTGTGACTAAAGCCTACCTAACTCTAATCTGTGTTCTGGACAGAAGCAGAAAGCTCCCTGGCTGTTTTCCCTCCAGGTGATCTGAGGGATGTAACCTTTTCATGCTCCTTTTCTGATGCCAATTAAGTTAACAACATGTAACCACATCTGATTTCTCTATATACCTCTTCTACATGGTACCTTGATACCATTCCTGTCATCCTAACTCAGGCTCTCTCTTTGTTTCAGTTTCCACACCAAGAAATTCCACTGTGCTACCTGAGTATTCTGCAGATACAAGATGAGGTAGAGAAGTGAAGAAAGACAATATGCAGGTAACTTCCTAGAGAGAAAATGGTTTGTAGGTATTTGAAAGGAAAAGGAATGAATGGATACCCCAAGTCACTGTGGCTTTGGTTTTAAAATCTGTGATGCTAATGAGTAACATCTTCACAGTACAGAAAATTAATGTATAATTCCATGTGACATGCAAGTGTCACTTCCCTCTTCAAATAACTTCCTGATGTGTCCACTGGTTATTTTCCTCATTAGTGCTTTCTGTTTTGCTGACCTCTGATGTGTTTGCATGTTGTGTATTACACATTGTGAAGCCACATTCACAGGGCATTTATTGCAGCTTTCTCCTATGGCACCAGCAACTCTCAGCTGACTGCACACAAGGGGGCACAGGTAGACACAATCAACCCTTCTGAATGCCAGCCTTTATTTACTCACATCCCGGTGTGCAGATTTCTTTAGGAAATGATTCCCATGAGGGTACACAAGAGAAATGATTTCAAGTGTTGAGTATGGAGCACATGATCAAAACCAAAGTGCTCTGGGTCTCTGTGTGCACTTGGCTGCACTAAAGAGAACAGACCCTGCTTTGCCATGGTGGGAGCTGGTCAGAACTGTCAGTTAATAAATCAGGCAGTGAACTGGACAGAAAAGGGTTGTGTCATTTTCCAGCTATTGCTGTGCAGAAACATGATCAGTCGTGTTCAAACTGTTCCATTCACGGATGTCTTCAACTAGAGAACTTCTGAGTTTTAATGGTCAAAAATGTAACTGAGGATTAAAAATATCTTCAATTTAAGTTATGTACTTGCACACACTGCCAGCTGAGCCACAAAACAATTCACAGCATAGCAGAAATCAGCAGGAAGGGGCATATGACCAGTGAAGGCTAAAAGGGCCTTGGAACACCATGTTCCTTCCCAGCACAGGGCTGCTGCTGAGCTGCTGAGGGTTGGAGTCAGTTGTGCATCCACTGCAGCACCTCAGGCCTGCCACAGGCTGTGCCACTGGCATGTCACAAGGCACTGTTATGGCCAGTTTTCCTCCCATTCTTGTCCTGAGGAAATTTTCCTATTAAAAATTACAGAATTTTACAGCCTTTACACTCTGTCTTGACACCCTCACTTGGTGGAAGAGGCCAGGAGCAACATGAGAAATGGAACTCTGGAAATGCAACTGAAGGACAACAACAAATCCTGCTCTGCAGAACCTAAGGAGGGACCATCTCAGGGTAGTGCAGAAAGAAGCTGTCAGACACAAGCAGAGGGAAGCAGGTTTCTTCCATTCCCTGAGCTGCTCCCTGTCACACGGCAGAAATACTGAAAAGGAGGATTTGGTTCTCAGCATCTTTCACTTCCATAGTCTGAGTGACATACACACTGCTTAAGTGGATTATTTAATCATTCAGCTACCATTTGTAATAAAGGAGGATTAAAAGACAAATCACAACCAAAAACATGCAGTGGGGAGAAAACCTAAGAGGTTAACACTCTATAATCTGTTAGGAGTTTAATAGCCTAATTACATCAGTCAAGTTTTACTCTCCTTCACAGTGTATGTGGATTCACTGTTGTTGTCAAAAATAAAGGCTCACTTGCTTTCCATAGTGCCTCTATCATCTTTGTCTAGTCCAACAGTACAGTACTGCAATATTTGCACAAGCCAGTAATTTATTTTTAAGTGCAGTCTGAAAATTCCCATAAAATTTCTGAAATGAGAGAACCATATGCAGTGTTATCACAAAACAGCAACTCTGGCAGACACACAAAAAAAAAATCTTAATCACTTCCTCATAAATGGGCCATTTCTTCCTTTACACAGGAATCTTGACTTCCTTTTGCAGGTTCTGTAGAAAATGTTTCTGCCATATGCAACTCCTATTACCAGGGCAAGGAATGAATTATCTGGAATGGCAGCCCCATAAGAGCCAACTCACATTTGTATTTAATGCCACTGTCATTGCCATCATGGGCAAAATCAACCCTGAGGCACACATACAGATGTTATCTCCCAAGAACACAAGCTGTAGGAATTTTCCTAGAGAAGGGAAAAATTTGAAAATACTCCAACAGATGATGTCAGTTTTAAGGTTCACTTCTGAAATGTTCCCAAAACACCATGACACAAGGGACTAAAACATCTACCTCTGCAGTAACTGGAAAAAAATATAATTAAATGTAGAAAACCCATACTCAATATATGAAATTGAAATGGATTGATTTTCTTCTTGTGCAGTGGATGGAACTGCACTTTAACTGAAAATCACTTTAAAATAAGTGACACTGAAAGGACTTAAACCTTTTTCAATAAAGAGACCCCTATAGCATTTGTCTGCATTTCCTTGTGTAGGTTAAGCACAAAACAAGTTCTCAAGGGAGTCATAGCACAGCAGTTTGCATAGACAGCTACAAAATGCAATCCTGTCCCCCAAAAGCTGAGGAACTAGCACTCTGCCACATCAGCTCATCCAAGGCTCGGTTTAAAGGTTTAAAAATGTTCTGGTGTTTGTCCTGTTGGCCTCCCTAATGCATTCCAAATGCCATACATAATGAAATACCTTTTCTCATCTGGTTTTTTGTCCAGAGAGTCAATTTGTCATGTTATAAACCCTTTTGATACAAATTTACTTCCAGACTACTGAACTGAGATGATGGCTTGCAAGCCCTAAGTCAGTCAGGAAAAGGGAAGGAAGCTGCTGGAAGAGAGAAGAAGTTGGCATACCTTCCCTTTGTTGAAGTAATGGATAATCTTACGGCACAGACCTTCCTTACGTTGCCACTCTGACTGAGATGGGTAATGCAGGAACTCTCTCAGAGGTCTGTCCTCCCACTGAAGCAACTCACAGTACAAAAGCAAAGTGAATGCAGCCTCTGTAGGAAAGGCAGTTATGGAACACTGAATCAATGACAGCAAATAAACACAGCCAATACTGAAAGGTCACAGAGTTGCTCCTGATACAGTCTGTGATTTCTGATTTATAGTTTGTGAAAAAAATCTCAGCTCTTAGAGGACTAGTCAATTATTCAATTACTTAAAATAGCAAGACACGAGTTTTAGGTACAAATCTGTCAGGTTGCTTTTTACCAGCAACTTGATTTCAATGCACAGTCAGATGTTCAGATCTGTAACTAGATTTGGGGCCTGCAGCTGTAAACAGAGCATGGACAACACAGTATTAGAGTCCAGACACGTTCCAAGTGCTCCCTCAGCACTGCAAGGCGAGGAAATATGACAGGTGATAATATAATGGTGGTTTTGCTAATCTTCCTCTACATTTCATTCTGCTGTTGTGATTTTTTTTTAATCCATCTTCTCCAAGGACACTTTAATGTAAAATCTGAAGTGTAATGCAATGATCATGTGGTTGTGTGGGCATAAACAGACAGTATTTAACTTAAGGGAAGGAGCTGGGCCTCAGCTTCTTGCCTTCCCACCTGCCATAAGTGATTCATGCAAATTCTGTCCAAAAGAATGAACCAAATATTATAACATTGGGAGAGATAAAAAAATGTCATGAGGACTTCAAGCAGACTCTGTGGAATGTCTCCCTCACCTGTGTAGTTCTCAGCCTGCAGGTGCATGTCACACAGCTTGTGGATATAGCGGATGTACATCTCCTCCTTGTTAATTTCAGATTTGTAGAAATTCTGTGAAAGAAAAAACAGTTGTTACTCTTGAGACTCTCCATTCAGGCACTCAGCAGCATCCGTGGAGGTGCAAAGTTATTGAAAAAAGAACACACTGGGAAATAAAGTAATAATGCTTTTCACACTCACACTCATCTAATCCACTAATTTTATTATGGCATGATTTTTTTTTCAAAATGAAGGTAGTCAAAAGCTGAAAGAAGAGATGAGAGAGGTTGTAGAACCTGTGTCACAGGGATACACAGAACTCAGCTGGACACAGCCCTGCAGTGCCTGCCCTATCTGGCCCTGCTTTAAGCAGCGAGTAGGACCAGAGGCCTCCAGAGGATCCTCACAATCCTCATCATTCTCTTCTGTCATCCCAGTGCTTGGATTCTGAAGCTACACTTGCCTGACACAGATTCCTATCCCAGCCTTTCCCACCCCAGTTTCAACAAGAATGCACAGTATCACAAAGAGAGAAAGGAAACATCTTTACCATAAGGTTAACAGTGCAGCCAATTTTCTTATTTTCTGTTTCATCTCCTTTCATACAGTCCCTGAGAAAGCAGAGCAATGTTAAAACAAACATCTGCCAAAACAGTCCTTGTAAAATAAATCTGAAGCTATTTTATCTTCCAGAGTTTCCCTGGATGACAAACAACAGATAATCGTATACTTCATTTTATAAAGTTCCTCTGAGAAAAAATTCCATATTAGGGCTTAGATGATGTGAGAACTGAGTGTCCCCTTACAAGTTTGCATTTACAAACAAGGACCTGAAATGAGTGTTCCTTCATTTCTTACAAGAATCCAAACAAAAATCAGATACCAGGGGTCAAAAATAATCCGAATGCAAGATCTACTGTAAGAGTAAAAAATTCTTATTTATCCAGATGTAAACATCTAAACATGTAAACATGCCTTGTGTGGCACACAAGGATACAACCTGAGGGGTTTAGACTAGATTTTCTAACTTTTGCATAGGTAAGTTAAGTCACAAAATTATTCTTTCTGGAATATTTATAAATTATTTCTATTCAAATAGTACAAGAGACTAAATTTTTAAAGCAGTGACACAGCAAACCATATTGAGAACTACTACAGCTACTGACTGGCAGCTAGACTCTAAGAAATGCCTCTGTATTTCCAAATTCCAAAGCCACATTCCAGTTCCCTCTTCTGGGAATGACAAATCAGCTGCAGATTGAAAATCAAATAAAAACTGGCATGTGTTTCTCAATTAAGCATGGAAATAATGTATCTGTATGTCAAAGCTGCCTTGCTAGCAGCCATTTATCATTAAAAAACAAAAAACAGAAACCAAAACCACATGACACCTCCCACCCTGGCCCCCCAAAAAACCCCCAAGCAGCTCCCCTGCATTCCCTTTAAAAGTGTCTCCAGTACCTGGTTGTGCACAGTAGTTGTAGAGCAGTTGTTGCCAGGAAAAAAAACAGGAGATTGGACCAAAGTAGTAGGGATAACAAAAAGAACAAACTAAAAAGCACAGAAAAGGATTTGGGACTGCAGAACACCCAGCCTAGTCAGAGGGTTTCACCTCTAATGAGCAGCAGCAGCAGAAGAAAAAACTATTTGAACTCTTGTCAGTAGGCTAAAGATAGAAATATCTGGGGCAGTTCTATATAGGTTCAAATTCTCTATTATTAAAAAAAACCCTCTGAGTGTGTATGTATATATAAATCTAAAGTTAAAACATTTCCTTCTAACTAAGTCAAAGCTCAGCTGCATTGACACAACAGTCCTGCAAACTTCAGTTTAAAACTAAATGAAGGCTGCCTAATTAATAGTGAAACCTTGCTCATGAGCCACCAGCTGATGTGTCAGCGTTCCCAGATGGAAATTCTCCAGCCCTGCAGGCCTGGATGAGGTATTCAGCACACCTTGGTTCAATGAGGCTTTGGGGATCACTCTTGCATTTAACATCTATTTTGCTGAATTAGGTGAGATCATTTCACTGATAGAAGGAATTAATGTTTTAGCAACCTGAATAAACCTCAGAACAAAGCTCTGAGGAATGAGCACGCAAGAATGAGAATAAGGGCTCTAGAGATGAGGATCTGGGATGTTTGCTCAGAAGCCAGCAGTGATGTGTTGGCTTGCATGTATGTCAATAAAAACACTCCCTGTAGGAATTCAGTACCATGTCTTGACAAACCTCTTATGCTCAGAACATGTTAATGCTGGTGCCAGATACCTGTAGTCGAGCAGGCGCTCCATGAGACGAGTGACGGATGTGACAAAAGAGATTCCAGTCTCCCGCCAAGTTTCCTGCTCAATCTTCTCCAGCAAACTGTGTGGAGATGGAAAGACAGCAGCTGAGGCTTCCAGGGAAATGCTACAGTGCATGCAGACTGATACAGACAATTTGGTTTCTCCCTCATAAAACACATTCCGGAAGAATTAGCATCTTACCTGGGATAAGGCCCAAAGAGTTGGGTTCTACTCCAGGCAGCATGAAGTAAAGACAAGGAAATTACAGAATTACAGGAGAAGGGAAAATATCCTCACATTGCCATTTAACAGATACGAAAAAGAGCAACACTCATGGCAATACTTGATTCCCACATTATTATCTGTAGCTTAGATGCTGCTAGCAGCAGTCAGAAACTGAAAAGGAGTCCAAACCTACTGCAAATATTTCTTCTTAGCTCATCCCCCCATAAATTTTCATCTCTAATCAGCAACCAACAACCCTGAATCACATCGTCTTTAAACTGGAAATAAAAGCAATCTGCTCCTGCCTAGCATAGACAGAACAGTGAGCACCCATCTCACACAGTTGTGAAGGCTGGAACGAGAACAATGGACATTGTGTTTAAAAAGTGAAGAAAGAAAGCAAATTTATATGCCAGTTTTCCTGAAACTGGATTTCCAGTCAAAGAATTTGCCACTTCTAGGAAAGAAATTCCGTTGGGTGTCACATCCTCCAAAGAGGCAAACTCTTCAGTACTGGGATGATGTGCAGCTGAGGGAGCCAATTCCCTTTTCAGCAGTAGAGTTGAGACAGTAGAATTCAGGGTCAACTGTTTTTGTCACACAGCATTTATTAATTTGTGGAATTTTTTCCTCAAATTGTTTCCTCATATTGTTCTCAGACAACTCAGTGCCAAATATAAACTAACTGGTTGCTGGAATTCCAGGCTGTGTTTCTGGGTAATGCATCCAATCACTATCATCTAAAAATGAGTAAAAAGCTACAGCCCTCGAATTCTTAACATTTCAGGTAATCAATGTCTTCAGCTGGAGCAAAGGCACACTATTCCTCTTGCCACGTGAATAAAAAAAAAAATAGATATTTCCTTTCCTTTATCCCTGAAATAGACTTACTTTATCTGTACACATAAGATCCAAGACTTCCCAAGGCTGAATATACATAAATCCAAACTGAATACATTTCCATACTTCCTGAGGATATGCACATGGGATGGGCAGGCTTATCTAGCTTGAAATGATGAATGTGCAATTGCAAATTCAGAAATAGAATAATTGGTTCCAGCAAAACTGAGGTTTATGCCTCAAACAGCCAGTGTGCTATTGGGGGCCAGGTAAAATTGTCTGGAATATATTGCTAAAATTCTGCTAACGATCTCTCTGGCTCACTAGAGTATTAAAAAAAATTGGGTTAACTGGTCTGCACTGTCAAGAGTTCAAAATAATTCCTTCTGAAATAAACTAGGAACCCTTGAAATGAAATTCGGAGACAGATCAATAATCAAAGGCAGTGAAGTGTAAAGTCAGACATAAAATCTTCAAGTTTATCCTTCTGAGTACGAATTATTAGTGTGAAAGGAGGTGGAAATACAGTGTCACAATGGAGGCTGGAGAAGCAACTGGCAACTGTTGAGCCAACCAAAACCTGGAGGAAAAGAAAATGCTGAGGAAAACCTCCTTTGCTCTAACAAGACCTGACTCAGTAGATAGCACAATGTCCCTCTAAACAATCCTGAGGCCAGGATCTCACTCACTGCTATGGAGAGAGAAGGGCCCTGGCTCCTCCAGCAAATGAATTTTTGATAGGAGGATGATAACCTGAGCAGCCTTTTATTAGATGTCACAGAGAGAAGACAAAGAAGAATTTAGGTCTCTATATTACTTTCAGCACTACTTTGCTGAGCCATTCTATGGAAAGCTGCCAGGAAGCCCATTCCTGCCCTCCCCAAGGATCTGTGGCTGCACAGATCAGTGCCTGACTCTTGCAATGGCCCTGCACAAGATGAGGAGCACAAACTGGCAAAGCTTACAGCAGGCTGAAGAGTTCCCTGTAGTTCTCATCACCTTTTCCTTCGGACACCAGGCTGTCCAGCTTATCGATCAACTCGGCTTCCACCTGCAGAAGAAGTGACCAAATCCATCACTCAGACACACTTCCAGTGAACCAGTACATCAGCTAAACTGGATCCTGAACTACACCAGAAAATCCAGCACCACTGCTCTGCTGGTGTAATTGGTTTGCAATCACCCAGGTATCATTATATTGGAAGATTCTTTGTTCATTAAACCCCACTTTTTAAGGCTCTCTGTGATTATATGACACTTCTGCTTTTTCTTTCACTTATATAAAGGGCCACACCAGCATCATTATGTTTCTCTTACAAAGATTTTGAGTATGTATTAACTTCAACCCTAAATATCACGTGTGATATCAGGTATTCTCATAAAATTGATTCAAGTGCAGAAATTGATGTATGTAACATTAAACAAAATGATTTCATGTAATCAGAAATCTTGCAGAAGATAGTTTCACTACTGGTGAAGACAGAGGCTCCTAAAGGCTGAAACTATTTGCAGAAATATGGCTTACTTTTATTTAAAGACAAGCATAGTTTGAGCTTCTCTACATTTTTCAGCTGCAAAATTGCAAAGGAAGTAAAGATGGGAAGTAAAAGCAAATCAGCCAGTGGTACACAAATGGACTTGGTGCTCTTGCTGCTGAAATCATTAAAGGGAGACCTAATTTCATCCCTGAATCAGACTGTATTGTCATCCAGCCTTGCTGAAAAAACAACCTTGTTAAAACATGAACTACTGAAGAAAATTAAAAAAGGGCTTGAAAATGAATTTTCAGGGTTTTTATATTTTCTGACAAACAACTGGATATTCAAAAGCTGAAGAGAAGCTCAGAATTAAAAAAAAATCCCCTCTCTTTGTGCTCTACAGTGACAACAGAAATCAGTAATGCTTGTGTCCAGCTCTCCAGCATTGTACTGCAAAGCAAATAACTCCCTGGTTCCAGCAGATAATGTTAATGAGGTTTATTATCTCTTGGGGTACTTAAACATTTATTTAATCACTAATACAGATGATTATTTAATCTTTAACCTTAGAATGTTACAATATATTCTTCATAAAACAGTGTGGAAATTTGTTCCACAGGTAATTTAAGAAATTCTTGGAGCTGTAGTTTAAAATATATTAGTGAGTGTAAAAATTAAACTAAGATTATGAAGAGTTCATCTTGATATAGAAAATGTAAATAGGCCCAGAAACTCAAAGGTGACTGGAGGCGCTTATTACTGTAAATTCCAGGGAAAGACTGTTCTATTGTTATGCTAAAACAAGTGGAAAGAGGACTGTGATCAAAATGCTATTGCAATAATAATAATAGTAAATAATAACAATTGCAGCAATCATGGGAGTTGAAGAGGAAGAAAAACAAGCTCCTGGTAATACTTTTCCACACAGGCTTTAATAGATCAGGTTATGGGAAAGGTCTGCTACTCTCCTGGAATGATAGATTAGATCTGGCATTTTAATGACTGTGCAAATAATTAATGACATGAATTATGATAATTTAATGGTGATTTACTCCTTCAGAGCACTTCTCTGCAGATGCTGGGCCCCAGTATTGCCCCAGTGCAATGACAATGAAACACTGTCATCTGAGGATCCAGAGCAAACCCATCCTTCTTTAGCAATGCTCTGCACTTCAGGGATGTGGTTTGCAGTGGAAAATCTGAGCAATTCTCTGACCACGACTGGGAAACAGAATGATGAAGATTCCTCTCCCTGATTTGCAATCAGAGCTCACAGCAGGTGGAAACTGCAGAGCTCTTGTTGGACTTAACCCTTCTCGGAGAGCTGCTGCAATTTCTGAAAATAAAAACAGCTACAAAGTCTGTTCCAAGGCATGGTATAATGATTTAATTATACAATTCCACTTCCTAGCTACAAATTGAAGACAGAGAAGCAGAGAGCACTGTTTTCACAAAGACTGCCTAAATCTTTCCATCCCCATTTTTGGTTCTCAGTCTGACCCATTTAATGGCTGACTAAGAATCTAAGTGAAACCATTGGGAGCAGTGATAGCCCAGCACTTACAAAATTCTTTTCCCCATCTGTGATGTGCTGAGCACACCCCTCCTCTTCCCCATGTTCATGGGAAATGCAGTTTGCATTGGTTAAACAATCTTGGGGGTCTTGTGATAGTTTTGTGAATTAGGTCTCGAATTTTCTACATATATTTTATTTACATGACATCTTCACAGTCAGAAACAGATCAACAAATACAAACTTCCTTGCTTCCAGCTGGACACAGCAGAAAGACAGAGCAAGAAAAGGAAAGCTTGGGAAGTGTCCTCACCTGTTTGAAGTTGCCATTCTTTCTCTGCTCCCAGTCCATCATGTCATGGAAGATTGGGATCATGATATTCCGGACTTCTGGTTGTGGAACAAGTGTAACACCCAGAAAGGGGCCAATCATTCCAGGAATAAAGTGAATCTTGTGCTCCCCTGTACAACACAGAACAATTGTAATTAAATAACAGCCTTTGCTATCTGTCACTGAGAAAATAGGGAACCCTTGCAATAATGACATTTACACAGTAGTAAGCATGAGCATTACAAAAGCAAACATTCTTTTCCTGAAAAGGAATAAAAAATCAGTATTTGCTTTACACCATTTCTTGCAAAGTCTCTAAGAGCATTTTTAATTTCACTATGAAAGCCTTCAGCAAAAATTGTCAGTGCATTTTACTTGCAAAGGAATTCAAACTGTCAAAAGTAACCAAACTAAAACATACTAACTGGGGGAAAAGAGGCCAGGGGTGCTTCTGATTCATGAAGATTTTGTAAGGGCTGGTGAGAACAATGGTACTTAATGGAGCATGTTTAGATTTCAAGGAACTACAGAGCTCTTGGTCCCCACTGCTGTCTCGATTCTCTAACTGCCATTGACTGGGACCAAGTGGATCCACTCCAGGAGGGACCTGGGGCACTTTGCTGATAATCTCTTCTGAGCCACACTACTGCACTGCTGCAGAGAGAAACTCAACAAAGCCTGATCTGGAACAGCATCCAGTGATAAATGTCTGCTTCTTGCTTCTCAGTTGAGTTTGTCCAGCATCATTTTCTGGGTATTGGATCTCTGTTATCTTAGAGGACATTTTATTCTCCACAGATCCTTTGAATTGTGACCAGTTCTGGCTGTATCATTTTAGTCATGCAGGACAAATCAGGCTTATTTCGTTTTCTTGCTTCTGTAGTCTTCCTGACTGTTGTCTGAACTTTGTCCAGCTTGCCTTGGGTTTATATTTTTTTGTGTTTTGTTGTTTCGTTTAGCTGTAGAAAGCAGGACTGGGCAAACTAATCTAGAATCAAGTGTACTTAGGGAAAACACTGTAACAGTAATATGATCCCTCTTCTCTTACTCCAGATATTTTCTCAAAGATTACAAAATCTCCTTTACTCATAGCATTTTACAGGTAGCTCCCCTTCAGCTGATTATCAGCATGGTATGTTTGTTGTCTTTGTTTTTTTTTTGAATAGCAACTCCTACCTGTATTCCTACACATAAAATGTTTGTATTTGGCTTGGTGAATATTTTGCTGCCACATTATTAAATTACCCAGTCTGACTCATGTCACCTCCTTTGCTCTTAGTGATTCACCCTTACTCATATCCTTGTATTTGTGATCTCTATCAGCAAACATTTTATTTTCCTTTGGAATACAGTGCAGTAGAGAGTTTTGGTGGGAGAAGTGCTTCTCTTCAGACAAACAAATGATTCTGTAATACCACAAGACATTAAAAAAAATTTAAAATCTGACAAAAATGGGCTTTTCCTTTGGCTTTGGTTGTCAGATGAGAGAGGGAGAGGCTTACCCAGGTTCTGCCACATGCTGAAGAGCTCATAGGCCATCATCACTCTCATATCACCATACCTGAGAGAGAACAGAGACACAGCTGCCCAGGGAACAAAAACTTGCAAGGCAGTGATGTGAAAAAATAATCAAATGGTTAAAAAAAAATCAATTAACATTTATGTCAATGTAAGAATATCAAACAACTTGACTAATCACTGATTGCTCTATTGGGAGATGTAGTTATTAATTTCCCAGGCATTCCCACATCCCAGGTTTCATAATAAATCACAGATACTTATGGAAGGAAAATAAGTCTCTTTTTTGAGGTGGGAACCCAACAAAACATATCCTTACTTATCCAGAATCTTCTTCCTCTTGGGTGGTGTGGCATTTTCTAGTTGGAGACTCGGCTGGTTTATAAACAAAACTGCCAGGCTGAAATAAGAGTTCCACACCTGTGACAAGGGAAGGAATTTTATAACATTACTCCAAGAGTAAGTTTTAAAGAAGTGGAGAAAGACAGACTCCTTTTCATTCTCTTACTATGGAGATACCAATTAACTCTTAAGGGAACAAATGGATTATTTAGAACCTGGTAGGAACTGAAATTAAAATCCTTACAAAAGCAATGCCACTGGGTTTTCCTCTTTACACCAGAGCTCAAGAATGAATAAACTTGGTGACATCAGTAAACTTCTAGATTGTTTTTCTGTAGGTTGAACAGATTTTATCTGTCAGGAATCTCCAGAGATCAAATTATATCATGAATGAGACCCAGTAATTTGGTCTGGTTTCCCAAAGAGATGAGGTTTTGCCAGCTTGGTGTGTGCCCTTGTGCCTAAGTGCACGTCTGGCAGCTCTTCCTTACTAACACTGAACCTGCTGCACATCTCCAAGTACATCTGACACAGGGACAACACTCCCCAGGACTGTGTTCCTCCAGGTTTTGTGTCAGCCAGGGAGACCTCTGGGAGAGGAAGTTCATGAATTCCCCAACTTCAGGAAAAGCATTGCCTGAGTTTACACTGTATTATCCATCAGTTTGGAAGACAGCATGCTCCATTAGCCCCATGCTTATGGAATTACTTGTTTCCTTTATGAGGGACTGAATTTTCCTGATTTGATCTCACACTGTATCTGTTCTATTTCCCATAAATTCCACAGCAGATTCCATTCCTGTCCTTTATCAGATAGGTCATCTTCCTGACAGACACTCTAATAAATGCTGCAAATATCATCAGCTAATGCAGAGGGCAGTTCCTGTTCCTTTGTTCCTGCTGGTTTGAAAAGATGTCAGAACATTTTCTGAATCAATTCTTACTTTAAAATCGAAGTCCGTTTCTGTGAAATTCTTATGCAGGGCAGAAGACAAGTACTGAACTGTTGTAACTATGATACTGCAGCCAAAAACAAAGAAAACAAAACAAAAAGAGAACATTTGAATCTGGAATACAACATGTAGTGATTAGTGGTGCTGGTTTTACTACAGGTACAGAGAAGAGCAGTCTCTGTGTAATTGGTGATATTTACACAGAAGTCACTGTTCTATGTTTTAATGAACAATTTGTACTAATTAATCCAAGCTTATGAATGTTCACTATTATTTTAACTTTTAGAATTTACACAGGAGCATTTAAAATTCTGTCTATTTTGCATGGCTGGGCAATATGATCACCAGGGAAATGGAATAATACACTCCTTTTCCTCCTGTTCAAAGCAGAAAGATTTTTTTTTCCCCAGAGGAGAGTAGCTTAAAAATTTTTGAGCTGTCCTTGTCCATACAATGGTCCTTTATCTCACCCTCATTCAACTCAAGATATTTGTGAGTGTTTTGCCAGTATTTGATCCTGTGTTATTTTTTGTTGGTGGCTACATACACCTCAGTGAAAGGCAATTAAGGTTAGATTCAGGAATTCATAAATGGCATGTAGATAAGGCAACAGTTGCATCAAAAGAAGAGCACATCTCTGATGTGATGCAAGCAATACTCCAGCAGCACTGCTAAATGTAACTGTCAGTCTAAAGCTTTGTGGCAAAATTATGCCCAAGGGAACAGGTAACCTGCAGCATCTGAGGGAGCTACTGTTTCAGGTGGATTTCTTTTTTCTTACAGAACTTCATTGAATCTTTACGCTTGAATTACTGAAATCCACTTCTTTCACTTCTCATTAGCAGGGTGGACTTGCAGAGCATTCAGCTCAGCTGGGCAGGCAGCCTTTAGGAGCATTTCCATGGAGTTTCCACAGAGTGGGAATGATCCAGCTGTCATTCAGTCAGTGGGAATTCCACAGCTAGTTTAGCTAAGGAAACTAGTGAATAATTCCAGCCACACTGTGTTCAATACTGCTGCCAAGCCAAAGAGCACTGTACTTAACCCAGCAGAAGCAAGAAACTGAGGTAAAATGGAGCATTAAAAGGGCAGATGACAACTGAATTGAGAAGGAACTGTGTGTAATGCTTTGGTGTCGTGGCTGGGGTATGCTCCCCCGTTCCAAATTACCCAAACGCCTCTCCTCACTTGGCTAGGGAGGGATGTTCATGGGAAAAAACATGTTCAGTGCAGGGATTCCCTGACAAGGGAGTGAGAGGCTCAGAAACACCCCTTGGTGTGGGGAGCTGGGCTTGCTCTGTGTGCTGGAGCTGCTGGGCCCCTCAGCCCCTCACCCTCAGGGCAGCTTCTTCAGCTCTGCTTTTAACTCTGAGAATACTGGTGGAGTTTAACAAACCCACAAATACACAGGTTTGATCCAAAGTGTTACAACAGCATAATGAGGATGAGCCCTCCAGAGTTCCTGTCTTGATCCTCACAGCTCAGTCTGAGAAAAAACACTGCCCCCAGGCTTTAGCTGCCACAGAATGCCAACACTTGACACCTGCTCCTCAACTTACTTGCTGGTGAGCAACCTCATCACCATCCAGTCTCGAGGAAAGACACTCATCTTCATCAGGTTCCGAAACACACAGAAAATCTTCAGGAGGAACTCCTGTCACATAGGGAAAAATAATTAAAAATCCACAGCAGTTGCAGGTGAATCTATTTTCTTGATTGTAAGAAAGGCAATTAAACTAAGTGTGCTCTACTTGAGCTTTGTGTTGCAACACCATTCATCTGGAAACATGGAAGCAACATTGGAATATGGCTGTTCCTTTTGTTTGCATCTAATATAAAACTTGCAGCTTCTTTAAGATCTTCAGTTCTACAGGGAGATGAAAATCTTCACTGTGTGCATAATTGTATTTCACTTCTCATACTATCACCCAGAGTTCCAGTGTCAAGTTGCAGCTATTTTCAAATATACCGGACTCATAAACACTTTTTAATGCATTCATTTTACTAATTTATCTGTCCAAATTTCTTTGGACTTTCGTCACAATTTGAGAACTAACCACACCCCCTAGCCCAATAAAACTCCTACACAGGCTTTCTAAAATAGTAACAGAAAACTCCATTTCTGGCAACACACAGCAGCAAAGTGCTCTTAGACACATTCAGCTGAATGTTTGCTTTCCAAAAAAAAACATCCCCAAACCTGAAGACATTTCTGGTTTTTGACTAGCTGCACCTCCATGTCTGTACAGAACAACAGCAAAGATTAAATGTACAAGTTGTTGGCCTTGCAAACCATGGTTTTCTTTTGTTTTTCTTCCAGACAAAATAGCAGAGAAATTGGCAGAGCAGGGATTCTTCAAAATCATACTACCATTATGCCTTAATGGAGGGTGTGTGATTAATATCTTGGTGTAACTGAGCTCAGAGTAAAGCATTAGAAGCTCCTTGACTTTTGGCCTCATTTTGCCTGAAGTGTAACATCGCTAAGTGGTAAGTGAATATTCACAGTGGTAAGTGATTAAAATGCCTTTCCATGCCAGAAAAAGTATTGGAAATATTATAACAGCCATATTTGATGGGGAAAAAAAGAGTAATATATACAATCTTCAGACTTTGTGCTACTCTTGATCATATACTCAGATCATCAGAGATACAACAGTTCTTTTGGGCATAAAGACAAATTTTAGTTCAATGACCTTTCCACAAGTCTGACTTAAGAACTATAGTTTAGATGGCTTTTAAAATAGCTATTAAAATTTATTATGAATTAATTTACCAAATCATTTTCCTGTGAACAATGTGAAAGTTACCAGAAAGGCAGCAATCTCAGATAACTATCAACCTGAGATACACTGAACTCTGCAACCTAAAGATAAGAATTTTATTATTCCAATTCATCTCCCTAATTTATTCAGCTTCTCTATATGCACACAAAATATTTAAAAGCTGAGAGTCTATCCAGAAAGGACTTCTCACTGCTTCTTCATTTCATTTGTTAAGATAACAGACGTTCCTGCCACATTACATTGTTCTTATTGTGCATATTTGAGTGCCATGCTAAACAAAATTGTTTTAAATAAAAGCTTGTCTTTATTTATAGGATTAGTCTTGCCTTTTAAACAGGCTGTTGGTGGAGATCCTCCTCTTCCCCACTGAAGCTGAGGTAAGAAGTTCTGCTGGTGTGAGATGTGAGACGTGCCATTTCAAAATGTCAGAGATCTGTGCCCCTCACCAACCCCTGCTGTTCACTGAGTGCCATAATTTAAGCTGATGTTCACAAAGCATGTAGCAAGTGTAGTGGTAAGGTCACAGCTTTCCCAAAAAAATATTTCATCTGCTAGAGACATTTGTAACCCCCAAAAGGCTTGAAATTCTCTTCTGGCATAAAATCAATACCCTTTTTAAGAAAGCTCCAGTGCATACTGAACATGTAGTAAAATGCTATACAACAACTGCCTTCACATTCACAGGATTAAAAAAAACCATGTTCCTCTGCCTCTGTGTTACATGTAACAATTACAATATCCTTTATGTCCAACAACATCTATCCTGGGACTCTATTTGCTGTTGTAAAGATAATTCGGTGCCCTGTGGTCTTGAATGTGTTTTTGCAACACTACACCAATGATTCTAAAAGTGAAAGGAAGGTCCCTGAACAGAGTGCCAGTGGATGGGAATGATTAACAGGGCAAGTGATGCTGGAGGGATTCCCCTCTGCTCTCCCATTCTGAGGGAATCACCCTACAAACATCACATCCTTTTGTACCTTCAGTTCATCCTTGCTTTGGAAGTTGTCCAGTAAGTGCTGGAAGTGAGTGTCTGACATCTGACGAAGCAAAGATAAAAGGCAGGAGACATATTCTCCCTGTTGACCAAATGAGAAACTCTTTCATTCAGACAATCTGAAATTTCATAGATACAAAGCTTAACCCGGGGGAAGGTATAAAGGGAGGGGTCTGAAATGGCCCCGATGCCTATGAGGGGACAGCTGACATGCACAGAGATTGAAAGTACTTCAGGTTAACAGTTCCTGAGTTACTCTTAATACAGGGATACACCTCCATGAGGCTCCTCAACAGATGCCAGTTTTAAAGGTCTTTTAATCAAAGCTGTAATCTAATAAAAATATTGCAAAATGATTAATACAGACATTAACAAACCGCCCTCCAAGCATGCAGGTTTTGACAATACCTTTTTCAGTACTTCAAATGCACAGTGTCTGTCAGAGGTGTGACTGCAGCTCATGCCAACAGACCAGCAATTATTTGAACTAAGTGACTCCAACCAGTAAGGCAGTGACAGCTTGGGATCAGGCTGGGCTACAGAAGGTGTCTGGAAGCTTGTAAATATATGGCTTATTAGTGTTCACCAAGTTCTGTGCTGTCAATGCTCCAGTACTGACAGGACTGCAATCAGATTTCCTGAGCACAGTCTGGGTAAGCCCACATGAGCTACAATTACATTTCTGTAATTCTGCAAAGCATATACACCCTATTCAGTTACCACAGCATCCCAAAGTGTTTTCCAAAGAGGAGCTCCCCCATTTTACAAATCTGAAAGCAAAGCACAGAGAAGGTAAGCAATCTGTCCAAGAGAACAAGCAAAGAGGTGCCAAAACCATCAGGACTGGGTTTGTTGACTGCCAGTCCCTTGCACAACACTATTTTTTTCTGCAACAGAGAAACTAATTTGGAAAATGCACCAATCTAAGCCATATCTAATAAGAATCCACATATCACTGTGCTGTGAAATGTAAACTGAGGAGCAAATACAAGGGACTGTGCCTCCCATTTTATTGTTTTTCTATAGGGCTCAAGCATTTTATTGTTTTTCTAAATGGCTCAAGCATCTACCCAGAAGCTGTGACACAGGTTGTTGCAATAAACTTTCCAGGGCTGAACTTCACTAGGAAGAAAGATCTGCTCTTCTGTGTGGGCTGGCATGTGGTAAACAGCAGTAAGTCAAATGACAGCAGTAAAAGGAAACTGAGATATTACTGGACATTTGCAAGCCAGTGCCTTTCTTGTCCTGTATCAAAGAAAATCTCATTATCTGAGCTAACAAGGAAAGATCCAACCTTCTCTCTTGTGTGACAAGTGCACCTTAGTGCACATTTGCCCCCAGCAGCACCGCTGAGGTTTCAGCCATTTGCTAAAAAAAAGTCTAAAAAAAGGATGTTCTGAACAGCAGCTTAAAATCCTACATTGTGCAAAAGCAGCATTAGAGACTCCAACAAACAAAAATACACTAAAATAGGCTAGAATAGAAAAGGGCAGAAATCCAGGAACAAAGACGGCTGAACAGCAGAATTCTGTTCTTTTTCTTCTCTTCCACTGCATGTCAAAGAAAAATTTCTTCCCTGTGGCTAAGGCTGGCAGCCTGGGTAAAGTAGTGGCTTCTCCCACCAAGCTCAACAGCTCACTTGACTTAGCATCTCTTAATTTCTTTTGAAAAGGTATGTTGTGTTTCATTTGCATGAAATAATCAATGACCCTGGACAGAAGCTCTCCAGGGTATTAAGCAAAGGGATTTAACCACAGAGCACTGTTGTATCCTCAGTTTTGGGGTCACAGCCTGATACTCATTATAGCCCCTGGTGATACCACCTCAGGGGTGAAGCCCCAGGCAGCTCCCCAGTATCTCAAGTCATAAGCAATAACTCTCAATCACAGCTGCAAAGGCAAACAAGAAAATAATCTGGAAATCCACTAAAGCTTCCTGAGCTCCACTGCTTCCTGCAGCCCTCACTAGTGCAGGGAGGAAGGAATGGGCTTGTGGCTTATTAAAGGAAAGAGACAAAGCCCTGGGCATTCATGCAGCAGAGATGATGATGAGGTGCCAGAGGTGGTGAGGGACTGAACCAGAGGTTAGAGAAGCAGGAAATAGAAACTGATTGTTAGTTACTAACAGTGATTTCTGCTGTGCACTGCGGGCAGCGCTGCCCTCTTACCGCCTCCTGAGACTGCGATTTACTCATGATTGTGAGCAGAGTTTGTAACAGCACGTCCAGGAGGCTCTCCACCATCATCTCAACCTCCTCCACGACATCTCCCTCCTACAGCAAGTGGTGAAAAAAGTTAGAAACTGGAGAGATGGAACAGGTGAAGACAGTTCTGCTGAGTCAGCCATACCACAGGCTTGCTGGGACAGAGCTCACAGAAGTACAGTCAAATTCCTCATTGGTACCAGATCCTGTTGTTCTGTCAGTGTTTGTATGTTACCTTGACAGTCTCTGATGAAAACATTCAGGGTCACAGCCATAAAGGTTAGTCTATAATCAAAGGTCTAGAACACAACAGGAGCAAATTATGTTCAGGAACCTTTACTCCATGGCAGTATTATTTTAGCTTATTTCCATGATACCTTTCATCTCATTCCTTTCACACAGAACCATGACTTGCAATTGGAAATACACATTGGTATGAATTATATTTAGTATCACGAGCTTCCTACTTTAGTCAGGTGGGGAAACTTCACCACCCCCTCTTTGTGAGCATTGCTTTACATGATCTAGTTACCATTTGAGATCAGAGTGTTGTTGTGACCGTCAAAGCTGGGTGTTGAAACTCAGCAGCAATTTCCAAAAGTAAGTGGGATTTCATTGATTGGATAATTTTAGAGTATTCTTTTCATGTGAACCACAAAGTGCTAGTTACTGTCTCTTGCAGAACTACAAGTCCTTGAGCTGTGTACAACTTTTAAACTCCATTGGCATCTAAGTTCTGGGCTTGCATGCAGAAAATTAAACAGTGTCAAAGCTGGTAAGGGTGTATGAGTCCCCTCTCCTAACAGCAAGCACACTGTGTAATGAGGATGCTCTGAGTCACACACAGAGCCAGACCCTCATTTCAGATGTTCTCCTGCTGGCAGCACAATCTTCTTTTTAAAAGGTTCTTTGAAAAACCTTTATTAACCTATAAAAATGTCTCACTCTTCATTTTACTAAATCAGTGGTGCAAATAAAAAATTAAAATCAAGTAGCACATTTACCAAAGAACTGGTCTTGATTATGGAGAAGATACTACTGAGGATCCCAGAGCAGATCAGCAGCTCCTTCTGCTGTCGTAGGTGAAGGTGGATGTGGTGAAGGACTACAGGCAGCAAGATGCGCCGGGACTCTGAATGAAGGAAAATCATTTCAAATGTAAGGAAAGAAAACATTTACGAACAATTACAATGGATGGTTTCAACAAAAGTCTGTGGTGTTAGCATTCTCACCTTGTACTGGGTACAATAATTTAAGTGCTCTAACTTGAGGTCCTCTCTACAGAAAAGAGAAACCCAGTGGAGCATTCTATCTTCCACTTTACCTTCATAATTTCTTTCATTCAGACCTTTATGTATGAAATACACTCACAATCTTCATCCATTTTCTACTGAGTTCTTAAAGATTTTTTAAAATTCTGTTTTGAAAGTATATGTAAGCAATAATATATTTAAGTAAAATTTTAAGAATCAAAGAGTTATTGAAGTGTTGAGCTAAAGAAATACTAAAGTTACGACATAAAGATTAAAGATACTTTAAAGGAATGTGGTGGGTTTCTCACACAACTATCCCTCCTGTTTCTCAGGCATAAGCTGGCTGGAAAGTAGACTTTCTTCCTGTCCATGATAAGAGCAATGCAAAGTGTAAAGTGAGATTTGGCAGTTTTAATAATTGACTTGACTTTTTAATGTATGTTTATCAACCTTTAATAGCTACAATTTATCTAGGATGGATTTATAAACATCTCCTACCACAGCGAAACTTGTAAAGTATTTGTGTTGAGCAGAGTTAACAGAGTTACAGAATATTCTGAGCTGGGACACACAAGGATCATGGAATATACAACTCTGAAGTGAAAGCCCTTATGAAAAGAGGGATCAACCCCACAATGTTGGCTTTTTCAGCACCCTTCTCCCAAATGAGTGAATGAATACATTTATCAACTATGCCGCCAAGAGAAATAATTACCAACACTACTGGCATTCAGCAGGGAGTTACCTGCAACAAAGCCACTGCAAAAGCAGTGTTGCATAAACAACCCAAGGTGTTGCTGCCCTGGCTCACCTGAGAAGGAGAAGAGGCGGCTGTCGACCGTGCGGGCGATGGACTGGAGCTTGACCACGTCCATGGACTGGCCGATGTGCACGGTGCTGGGCATGCTGCCCAGGGTGCCGCGCACGAACTCCGCCACCTCCTGCACCGTGAACATCTGCAGCAGCTCGTCGAAGATGGCGGGGAACGAGTTCAGCAGGGCGGCCTGCGGGCACAGGAGGGAGCTCAGCACCTGCAGTGCCCCCCCTGCAGCTCAGGGCTCAACAACAGCAACGACAGGAATGTAGGGTCTGCACAAAGCTACTACAGACTGCTATGGCTGGTGCTCATGGTTTGGGCTCCCTGGAGCTCAGAGGGAACAAGACACATGTAGCACAGAAAAATCAAGTGCTGCTGCAATAGTAAATCTTAGGATAGGTTGTGTACATAGATACAGCTTCAAAAAGCTGTATTTTAGGATATAACTTATAAAATAGAAAAAAATTTGAGATATCAGAGAACAGAAGATAGTCCATTTTTGTTGATCTACTTTTTTCAGTTAATACAACACTTGCTTCTGATCAGAGAGTTCTATACCATTTGTTTGTACTAAGCAACTACCTAAGACAGTTAAAACTCCTCAGAAAATATTCTGAAGTGAAGAACCTGCTGACAGACCTTTAACCAGCTCTGCCATGTGACATTCCAGGATTTCTGCAGCAGGGGTGGGGTGTGAGTCCACGTGAAAGAGGCATCACATCATGCAAGTGTGCATGTGATTCTTGCAGTAGCAGATATTTCCAGCAAGCTGGAGCTATCCTTGAAAGTGCTTCTTAAAGTGCAGAAATGGTGTCAGCATAACAGCAACAAAAACCTCTTCATGTCTTATTTCCTATTTTTCAATTAATTTTTTCACAAGAGTAGAAAATTCCATGCATCACCCTGTGCTCAAGTTCTGCACACTTGGAGTCCCATCAAAGAACTGCCACCACCTTTAATGTTTTAAAATTCTTCTCTTCTTCTACATCCTACCCAAGCTCCACACCTGCTTCCTCATTATAACTATTTAAATTCCTAGATGGTTGCTTTCTTGAACCAGCCTCACCTCCACACTTCCCTTCCTGCCATTCCCACCTCCCTTCCCTGAAGCTCTCCACACAAACCCCCAGTGATTTCCTGCACAGGTTCAGATTTACCAGACTTCACTGCAGATCTTTGTTCAGCTTTGCCCTTCCAGAGTCTCACCACTGTCAGTATTTTCTTTTCCTCAGAGATTTTTTTGGTTTTGCATTGCATAAACATTTCTGTATCTCTTCCATACTGACATAACTCTCCTAATCCATACAATCCCAGCCTCCTTCTTTGCAAAATCTTTTTTCCTTCAACAGTGAAATCTAGTTAATAGTATTTGAGCAAAATGAAGTTAATTTTTACAACCAACATGGTAGAGCTCATTAAATTATTTTGAATATAAATTTACCTCCTTCTTCCACTCATTCTCCCTCAAAATCTTCTTTTGTTACAATCAACTCAGATTACACAAACCCCCACAAAGCCTCCTGGGTGTTGTCACCTATTTGTTTCTGCATACCTACAATGTACTAACAAAATAAATAAGTATAAATTGTTTCACTAGCTCCTGGTACTCTTGGAAGGCAGTAACAGCCACAGATCCAGTCACTGTCTTTATCTTTGGGATAATATAAGTGAAATAACAATATTGGCCCAACAAATCCTTACAGGAGTTTTCCTAAACTTTCTATTACTTAAAAAGCAGAAGGATTTCTGTATAACTCCTAGCAATCCAAGGGTAGGCACGGGATCTCTTCAGGAAGATCTGGAGCTGTCCTGAGGTGACATCATTTCAAGAGTTCCTTGAAGGTCCCATTATTGCTCAACACCCTAAAATATGCTGGAACATTAATCATGTCAAGCTAATTGCCTGGGAGGAAGGAAATCAGTTTTACTCTCATTGCTGGAAAAAACTGAGATACTGAGATCTCTCAAACACCCTGGAGAAGAGGACAAGTGTGAGGAAAAGTATGTTTGCCAGAGCCTCAAGCATTTCTGTGGGTATTTAACAATTGTCCAGATTTCCAGAACTAATAATCAAGTAAGTAACAAATGCTTGGCTCCCCTGAACAATTTGACTTCTATAACCTTGAGTACACCCTCAGTACTGTCTTTTTGGTGTGTGGGTGCCATAAACTGCTCCATGAATAACTGAAATATTCCTCATCTCCAAGTTTTAAAGTACCGGCCACTTAAACATCAAACTCCAGTTTGTATGCAGGAAAAGAGTGTTTGGGGTAGGGTAGAGAGATTAACTGGGAACATCCACAAGGAAACACTTGAGCAGTCCTGGGGATCATTACTTACAGAATTAAATGTCGGCCTTGTTGTGCCCCCAGATTTTTGTGGGGCACCTGTCCCGGCTCCGCTCGCCTGCCCTCCAGGCTGGGGGGTCTAAGGGGCAATGGGATCAGGGGGCAACACAGTGGCAAGGGGGAAACAAAAAGTAAACTTTTCAAAGATTCAACAAATTACAAAAGTCCAAAGCAAGAAATACTATAGTGAGAGAACGGAGGAAAAATAATTAAAAGGAGAAACAAAGAGAAAAAGGGAAAATCCCCCATCCTCACAGTGACTCTCCCTCTATATTTGGGACCAACACAAGTGGAAAATATTCAGGAGATACTGTTTCCATTCACCATCACTTTGTCTGCAAAATTCTGTGCACCGATTTCTCTTGTTCCTGGCACATCTTATTAAACCCACTAAATGGTGATTAAATAAAACATTAGAGCAGCTGTTCTCAAATCTTTCAGAGCAGCTCCTTAAGAAAGAGATCACTCCACTGGCAGCTTCCTGAACCAGCAGAGTCACTGCTTGGCTGCAATGTTCACAGCAGCTGCTTCTTTGGCAAAATACAGCAGGTGTTCCAAACATCTGTAACTCTGCAGTAGTGATTACAAACCACCTTCACATTACCAGGGAGCTCTGGGTGCTCCCTTCTGACATTCTCTGAGCAGAGGCATAAAACAGCATGTTTGACATTTAAAACTTAAATGCAAGAGTATGTAATGCAGTACAGTGGTCTTTAAAACTGAACCCAAAACTCAGTAGCGTCCTTTCTCACTTTGAGTATTGTCTTCAGCCCATATGGAATCCTCAGGAAGTCCTCTGGGCTTTATTTAATGATGTATTAAATATGAGTATGGGCATCACAACATGTTTGTGGTCAAGCTGTACATGATTCTGATTGTAGTTTTAGAATTGTTTATCTGAGTGCAAATACATCAGTTGAACTTCTCACTGCTGTGATGCTGCTGTGACTGTAAGTATTGATTTGAAGTACTATAATGAAGGATTTAGAAATTCTTGAGGCCAACCATAAGATAAGAATGAGAGAGACTTGAAAATGCAGTTTACTTCCGTGAAGAGCAAAAATTGCATTATCATGTGAAAAGTCACTTCCTCTTAAGAGTGCCCCCAGCCCAGCTCACCTGTGCAAAGCTACTGTCTAATGCCATTAATGGGTGTCTTGTTTCCCAGCATCACCAGCTTGTTAGGGGGAAAAACTCCACTGCCCTGCATCTAACCCCCATGTGCCCACACCTCCTACCCGTGCAGGAACAGCTGCCTCGTGGTTTGCCAGTGGGAGTGTTGGATATAGCAAACCTGTGTGAAGATGAGAGTCTCAGAGCTCCTGCTGTCCAAGCTGAGCACAAATCTGATGGACTGGAAAAGCTCCTGGATGCTGGAACGGAACTGCTCCTCCTCCATTCCACAAGTAGCTCTGGAGTAAAGGATCCGAGATTGGACAATGAACTTGAAAAGATATTCCAAGGCCTTAAGGAGCAGGAGAGGAAGGACATCAAGACAGAGAAAAAGAGAGAAAGAAAATAAAGGAGCTTTAAAGAGAACCAGGAAAGACTATACATGCATAATAACTAAAATCTTGAGCTTTAGAAAGGAGAATGAAAAACAGGTTTTATAAGTTACATAATTCAGCCTAGGAAGAGCTACTCTTAGGCAAGTATCCATTCTCAACCAATAGTCTTTGTTACTTCCATGTCCCACTAACAGAAAAAGTATGCATTTACATCAAAGAGACAAATCTGAGTTACATAATTTGAGGAAAATTTTGGTCAAGGTAAGAAACATCTGGTTTTCTCATGACTTGGCACAATGACTGAAGTGTCTGAAAAAGTTGTTCTGTTTTGTTTCAAAATTTTGTAAATGGCATTATTTAGAACTGCATTTATCTGGCAGCAGGGACCATGAAGAAAACACATTGTTCTGAGCAGCTGTAACAAGTCATCAACAGTTCTGAGACACCAGCCCAGCAAGGTGACACTTCACACACTTCCTTGATGTTGGCTGTGCACAACTGTCAGTGCCAGATTGTACCAAATATCAGGGACATCACTCCTTCCCTTAGTGCTTAACAGGATTCACCAGCAAAGCAGGGTAATTCATGGTTTGATGATATCCTCAAAATCCAGCACAGGGAAACAACAGGCTGGAGATTCAGCAATCATAGGCTGCACAGAAACCTTAGTAATATTTCACTGTATTCCATGGAAAATATTCTTGTCTCACTTCAATGCTGGGAAACTGGAAGTTAATTCAAATCCAAATTTTGCTCCCAAGACATATTTTTGCACCCATAAGAGTCCCTCACTGAACCACCACCCAATATGCACGAGTATGTAATGCTGTGTTGTAAGTTTTAGAATACCACAGCTTTAAGGATATTGAATGGGAATGTGAAACTCCTCATAAAGCCATCATGGATTTCAAAATGCCATTGACTCTTCCAGACTTTTTTTCACCCAGAAATAATTGCAACTTCAGGAATTCAGCAGTTATTATTTATATTCCTGTACTAAACTGTCTCCCAGTAAACCTTCCTTACACCAAAGAACTTCATCAGGAAATATCAGCTGCATTCCTGGCTCACTTCCAGACAAAGGCCAGTTGGTTCCCAGTCAGCTCTCCAAGGCTGACATCCCTGTGCTGACACCAAACCCAGCACATGCAGTGCTCACAGGAGCTGCTTTAGGGCTTCAGACACAACCAGAAATCTCATCTGAAGGCTCATAACTTCAATGAGAGCATTACATTTCGCAGTGAATCAGAGCATTTGTGTGTGACCCTCCATAATTCCCTGTGGAAGGTGAGGTAGCAGGGCTCAAAACACTGCACTGCCTTAGCACAGACAATGAGCCCACACAAGCAGTGAACCAGAGAGTCCCCAGTGTTTGCACATATGGCTGGGATGCTAAAAACACAAACCAAGTCTTGGTAGCACAAGTCAGCACCAGGACTAACTTTGGCTCTTGCTACCTATAACATCACAAGTCTGATGTGCATTCGTGCCTAGAGACATACAAGTGCACTGAGATAAAATCCCAGCCTTTAGTGACGTTTGGCACGATACAAAAGGTCAGTGTCAAATTAAAGTAGGTCCCTTACAAACACAGTCTGTGTGCATGTTCATGTAACAGGTGAGCACCTCTGCCCTGTGACCAGCAGGGACGACTCAGGGAAAACCTCCTGAGAGAGAAAAGCCCTTGCTGTTGGTTCCCTAATCTAGGCAAAACCCACCTACAGTTCTGCTGGAAGATAACTGAAACTGGAAGGGCATTTCCTTGACACAGTTCCTTAGTTCCTAATTTCCTCAGGGACAGCAAAACTGGCTGTGGAGCCATTCATGGGCACTTGGTTATAGAAGTCCCCTGGGATGCACAGGCAGCTGTTCCTAAATGCAGCTTTTGTGGAGCTTTGTATAGGGCACAATAAAGGAGCATGATGCTGTGTTCTAGGTAGAAATGTCCTTTCAGTTATAGTTCCTCCAAGTTGCACAGGAGGTTTTGAGAATGAAGAGCAGTCTTGAGGGAGGTAGGAAATTTTAGAAAACCTCTAGAACTCTGCTAATGCCAATGTTTGAAATCAGAATGCTCTGAGACATTTGCATGTCCATCATGAATGTACATGAGCAGCCAGGAGCCACAAGAGTCCAGAGTATTTCAGCACCAGCTTTAGGGCACTACACTGAGCAGATAATTCAGGGGAAAAGGGATACAGAGCTATCCTGTTTTCTCAGTCAAAGAACTGCTAATGCAAGGAGTGTGGTGAACACAGCAAAGACCACAGAAATTCCCAACAGTAGAATCTGGTCCTACTAATGACATGTTAGCAATGATGATGGCTTTGGTACAAACTTGTTCCAAATGCCTGAAATAAGATCTGGAAACAAAGAAGGAAATCAATCACTTTACTGTAATGGGAGAAGAAAAAGACCTGAATTTGGGCCTGCAAGAGGTACCTGCAAAGGCAACTGTCTGAATAAGATGTGACAGCAGCGTGGGTGGCAGAGGATGTGTTGTCAGGTCTGCACAAACTCTGCTGGTAATTTTAATTCCTGTGCTTGGAAAGGCTTGGGCTGTCAGGTCTGCAAACTGACCTTCCTCACAGAGGGAACAGCCACGTTCCAGCACTTGAGAGCCCCAGTAGGCAAAGAGCTGCCTTGGAGGCCAAGACACAGCATACCCCATTCACAAAGTGACTCCCCTAACCCCAGCTGCTGAAAGGCATTCCAACATTCCTGTCATTACTATTTCCAAACAGGACTGCTGTGAGCTTCAACAAATGCAGATCACATAGGGACAATATCCTACATCTCTCTTTGCTGCACTGCAGAAAGTACTAATCTGTGGTTTGAGAGGCAAGAAAACCTCCTCGAAGTCATTCCAGCTGGGGATCTTCCTCTCATCTCATAATTTTAATAGCTTTTTTTGCAATTAAGTAAAAAGAAATATAATGATAGAAAATAAAAGAAGAATAAGAAAGCTGCTAATTCCTTGAAAAGGCATCTTTGCCCTATTTTTACCATTTCATATTAATCTATGGTTGAAAATTCCAAAGAAAATGTTCCTAAGCATGTCAATATCTACAAAGACAAAGCAAGCACTGGTGTAATGCCCTCGTCTTACATGGATAGGATCCAAGCAGGGGATCTGGAAAGTGAGATGATGGCATTGGCAGTGTCCTTCACCTGGAAGAGGTTTCATGTATTTGTACTGACAAGTGACAAAATCCAAGTGCTGCCACTGCTTCCAGTTCTCCAAGTGCCCAGACTCAGGCATTAGGACACCAGCTCCCTTGGAGGCAGAAGGTGCAGGTGGGCATTCACACAAAGAAAAACATCTTCCTGCAAGTGTTGGCATCTTATATTTAAGCACTTAACACACTGACTTCCAGGCTTACTATTACACATGGTTAAATGAATACTTTATTTATTCTCTGATTTCTCTGTAATAGCACCAAAACATTCCTGGTGTTTCTCACAGCTGTGCCTCCCTGTGATCATCCTCCCATCACAGAGCCATAGGTCAGGTCCTGTGCTACTTCTGAGGACTTCCATCCAGCTAAAGGCTCATTTATCTGCTGCTTAAAATACTCCTGGACTTCAACCCTGTAGTTCAATGGTACAATGGAGCTGTGTCACAGCCAGAAATGAAGAGCAAAACTTCGATCCATAGCACCCGTGCCTGATACACTCAAAACTACTGCTGCTTGGAGGGCAAGGTGCAGCCCACACCAATAGAGTATTTATGCACTGGCCATGGATGTAAGTCTCACTTAAGTTCTCCACAGGGTTTCAAGAAGGCTTAAAGGAGACTTAATTCTTTCCATTATTTCAGCACAGGAACGAATCTCTGCCTAAAACTAAAATTGAGGCTATATATATAAAAATCTGGTTAAACAATAATAAGAAGCCAGTGCCACACTACCCCTGATTCCATTTCCAGCTTCCCCAGCCCTTCTGTGGCCCAGAGGAACAGAGAGCAGCTCCCAGAGGACACCTACTCTCATGGCCTCCTGGATGTGGTCCTGGCGCACGAGCTCGGCCGAGCGGTCCATGTACCACTTCAGGCAGCGGATCAGCTCCCTGGGGGAACAGGCAGAGAACAGAAACCTTCAGCACCACTTCTGACAGTCATCAAACATTTTGGTTTTAGGGAGACATCTCTAAACCAGTCTCACTGCACTTTATTTCAGTGGTCAGCTACAGCTGCCCTTGATACTGAATTTACATAGTATTTACATTTATTTAACTTTCAAAACCAGAAAATTATTTCTTTTCTGTAACTGACTTGGACCATGAGGAACACTAAGAGAACATAAAAAAGATGTTATTAGAGAGATAGCTTTGATAAATGCATGCTTCTAAGACCAAAATATACTTATGTTTTAATAAGAAATTCCAGCTCTCATCTCAGTAAGAAGCTTTTAGAAACTGAGATCACAAAGAAAATACCTGCATCTATTTTGCCAAGTACATGAGAGCATCTGGACTAACTTACAAAACTGTATTAAACCCATGTTTTATTTCAGACATCGGACTACCAAAACCCATTTGTTTTGTCTGAAAGAGGTGCTAATTAACACAAAGCAGAACACCGTTTTAACCTCTGAACACGACTATGCCTTCCAGTGTTGTATATTATCTATGGGTTTTCACTGACCATTGATAGAGTATTTTTATATTTATTTTAATGACAAAAAAATGTGAATTGCTTAAAAGAATCAAAAGAAATTATTAGCTGTTTTTTATAGTTTACTGTGGCCAAAGATAGAATATGCTCAGGTATACAAAAGCAATGGTCTAAAAGAAAGAAAAAACAATGCCCTGAAAGGTGACTGTTACTGCTTTTGGTCTCATTCTCTGATGCAAGACTCTTTTAAATACCATAAAATAAGGAAGAGTCTTTAAAGTGACAGTGAAATTGAGATTTCTGATCTACTGAAATTAAATCGTAACCAAATAGAACATCTTATGTGAATACCTGTCTACTTTAGAAGTTACAATTAGTTCTCTAAGCTTTCACATAAGTCGTGTATCCCAATATCCTTAAAACAAGGAACACATATGCTTTTGGTAGCTCGTTTGTATAGACTACAGACTGATAATGAGCTGTTGCTGAGTATCTCTTCAGTTAAAAAAAAAAAAAAAGAAGAAATAAAACAAGAAGAAAAACAGAGAAATGCCCAGTGTGGCCATGCTCAGCCACTGGTGACATTTGGGAGCTTTTCCCTTCAGCTGTGCTGGAAAACTTCCAGGTGAGCAGCTCTATTTCTGGGGACACTGCTGCCAGGAAAGTTGTGATCCTGATGGTGCCACCATTCCCAAGGTTGGTGATGCCACCTCTCAAAGGGAGGAACACAAGACCTACTTGTAAGCCAGAGCTCCTGCAAAGTGCTTCTGGATGTAGGTGTCCATGACGGGGCGGAAGTGGAAGTACTTGCTGTCACGGAGCAGGTTGATGATGAACACCTGGGGACATGGAGAAGGGAGCCCAACTCAAGGAATTGCACATTGCTGCCAAGTGTCCACAAACAAGTGTTCCAAGCTAAGGAGCATTCAAATACATGAGCTGCTTTAAACAGTCACTGTTGTGTTTTCAGGTATTATTAGTTGATTCTCCCACATGAGAGCAAATACTGCTGCCCCTGGATGTGCTGAGGTCAGCCTGCTCTCCTCACCCAAGATCCTTACAGAAAACACAGCTGGATCCAGCTGAGTATTTCATATTTGACAGAAGTACAATACGAGCAACATGATCATAAGAAACTTAAAACTCACTGAGCATGAGATAAACAATAATCCAGCAGCTTACCAGAGACTGAAAGACCAACAGACCATATTTCTCTGTGTTGTCATCCAAAACTACAAACAATGTGTCCAGAATATCTTGTAGGAACTAGAATGACATGAACAAAGAATTTCAACTTGAATTGTATTCAGCAGGTTATTTCTCCCCTACTTTAATTAGTTCACACATGTTAATATGTAATTAGTTTCACACATGTGAAACACTTGCCAAGGACAAATCACTTCAGGTTCACCCATGTGATATGACAGATTTTAATTTGATTTTACTTAGAAAAATTTTTCTCTTTGCAAGGAGTATTTTCAAACAAAAATGATAGAAAACCACAAAATAAGAAATATGTACTATATACCTGATTTATAATTTTGACTGAGTGTTCCTCTCACTTTAAGCTGCCTGACACAAGTGGCAAAACAACTCACTCTCATTCTCAAATCATTGGAGTCCCAAGTACTGTTCAGCATCAAATCTGAGGCTGGGCAGGACATTAAATTATGTTTAATATCAAAATGTTTGTTAAATGACAGAAAGTAAAGCTTTTCTAACAAGCATTAATTGGGGCCAGTTACATGTTGCCAGTTGCTTCTTTCACCCTTAACTCCACATCTTGTTGAGCACTGACAGTTCAGTGATTTTCTTTCTGAAAGCTGAGTCTCCAAAAGGATGAGTGTGAAGGAGAGTGCTGGAGATCATTAACTGGACATTCTCTCATGATTTTTTAATCTGCTCTACTTAAATTTCTGATGTGGACAACAAGAAATAAATTATAACAATTTATGAAGTCTCTGAAATGATAAAATATCTTCTTTTCTGAGTTATTACATTCTGTTCTTCATATTCTAGTGCCAAATGACAGCTGATTTATGGGGAGACTCAATTACTTCTCCCCATGAAATAATTCAATCCATATCTTTCTTTTTCTAACTCTATAAAACCAGATACTTGTACTGCCCTGCAAGCAAAGTGTACAAAACATGACATTACTGAAGAATTCCAGTATAAATGGGATTTGTGCTCCCCCTGTTACTGTTACCAGGTTACCAGGAAGAGTAACATTCCAGATATGGCAACACTCAAATGAGCTACAGTGAAGTGGCTTTAATGATAAACTACTTAAATGATAGGATTTGTCTTCAGTTTCTTCTCCTTGTTGTGTTAGGAATCAGTTTTTACTTCCAGATTTATAGAAATAAATCCTAGGGAGAGATCCCAGCACACCTAAGATGATCAGAGGCATACCTGGAGTGCACTTTGTTTTGCTGAGATCACAAGTATTAACTATTCAAACACGGTTGGAAGCTCCTGGGTCCTAGGGAGGCTCAGGCCACACAAGATTATCATGTAGAGCAACAGTGGCTAAAAAACTTGGTGAGATGATGAGTGACAGACAAAGGACTGTTGCACTGTGACTGGAGACACCAGAGAGCTCCTGCCAGGGTCTGAGTCTGCACCAGCAGCTGTGGGGGACTGCAGACTGGAACCACTGGTGCTGAGGGCCCAGCACACGTGGCTGAGAGCATTTGACTAAGGATTAGCTCTTGTGTGATCCCACAGACTGACTGTGCACTAATGTCTCAAGTGTATCTTCCAGTTTCACCTCATAATAAAATCCCAAGTGCTACAGGGTGGAAGTTCACAGTGTGAATCAAAAAGCACAGTAAGAGGAAGCCTTCAGAAGTGGTCTGCAGGTCTGAACTCACTGCCCATCACAGATACATCCAAAGGCTGTAATTTCATGCAGTACCTTAACAATCTCCTCGCCACTGACATGTCTCAGTCTTCCCAGAATATCCATCACTCGATCTGGGTAAGCTTTCCATTTGAGCAGGGCAAGCAGATCCACTGCAGAGAGAGGGAAGAAGAGCTAGAACCACACCCAGTGGGAAGAATGGCAACCCCAGACCCACCAGAGATTCATCACGCTGCACTTCACCTCTTGATACAGTTCACACTTCTTGGGAAATTACATATATATATTTATATATATATCTATAATGGAAAACAGGAAGTACAATATGGAGTGAGTCAACACTGCTAATGGAAAAAGGAATGGAGGACTGGTAAAGTGCTTTAAAAAAGAGTAAAGGCTGATTTTTTCCCTGTGTGACTTGACACTGCACTGTGGACAATCCACTCCTGTTTGCTCGTGCTTTAGGGATGTTGCTGTAAAAAATTCTTATTTTACTCTGCTCTGTAAAAGCCAAGCCAAACAAACTCTGGATTGTGTAAAAGTGCTAACAGTGAATTGTTTCGCTCTCTTTCCTAATTCCTGCTGCCTTGGGCAGTTCCTGAGGGATCAGCAACTCACCATTCTGGGTCAGTTTGGTAGAAGAGAGCTGTGTGGAGACTGAGAAGGTCTCTTTGGTGCTGCGCTGGAAGATGAGGCTGGAGGGGATGTTGGGGCAGCCGTTGTAATCCTCCTTGCAGCAGGGCAGGCCCAGGTACAGCGCGTGGTTGTTGAACGTGCTGTTCTCATCACACTGCGGGGGCAGCACAAGGGATGGAGTTGTACCTTGGCCATCTCATCCCACATGCCCACAGCCTGTCAGCAGTTTCCCAACAGTGCCTGTCTTGGGATTTTTGTGGGTGCACACCAACACTTCTAAGGAAAAGCTGTGCTTGGGGGCCTGGACATGCCCATAACAGCCCAGCTCTACAGAGTGGTCTCCAACCACTGCCTGTTAGAACTCATCAGATCTTCCAGATGTAAACTTAGTGCTGCCACCTGAAAATTGTACTGAACAACTAAACCCAGGTGAATCAGCAGGAAAGAAAAACCTCAAAGCCCAAATCTCTTGCTGCAGGGATGCCAAGCTGTTGCACTGCAGCATGAGGCATTTGAATCCAGCACAATGTCATCTTACAAAGGCACAGAGCAATGCCTTAGGCTGGTAGAAGTGCTGAAGGCTCATGAACACCAGCGTGTCTGAAGTCAAAATGGATGGGATTAATAGCAGATAAATCATCATCAGGATGGAAAAGGTGAACTGTACCTAGAACAGAAGACTCTATCCAAACCATGTGAAGTTGAATGTATAAAATTTTGAAACTACGATTAATCTGTTCCTCACACACATCTAATAATGGGGAGAAGGATAATGTAATGACCATTACTCATTTAAGTAATGAAGTAGAGATGAGCAGTGAAAAGTCTGCAGAGAACTGGTACCTTATAAACATATAGCTCATGAATATCATCCGACAAGGTCGTGCCATCATCTCTCATCAATGGGGTGAATGCAAAACCAAAGAGCTTCTTTTCTCCCTTGTCTTTTGCTGCAGCAAGAGACAGAAAGAAGGAATTGTATTTGTGCATATCCTCTCTGTCAGTATATACAAGATTACTCACCAACTTCTCCACATGCCTAAAAGAAAACAAGCAGCTTATAGAACAAACAACTTTTCTAATTCTAATTTCTTTTTTCTAGATTTATGTAAAGGACTGACAAGCTTCAAACCAAGAACAGACATACCAAACATAGCAAAATCTAAACTGCTTACCCTGCAAAGAAAACATTCTACAGAAAAACACAACAAAAGAACAGCAGGGACAAACATCCACAAAGTGCTGTGCCCCGCACTGATCTTTCACCATGTTTTCAGTGTGCTGTTTGATAAACTCAGCAAAAGGCTGCTTAGCAGTGTATTCCCTGTATTTCTGGCCTCTCTTTGCTGCTTTCCACCCAGTGGCAGCCTCCTGCAGGCAGCAGAGGAGCTGGGCCCTGGGGGCACTCACTGGAGCAGTGGCGGAACTCGAAGCGCAGGTGGGAGCCGCGGAAGCGGTCGATGGGGATGGGCAGTTTGATGATCTCCCCCCAGCGCGGGCTGTTGTTGTGGTACAGCACGAAGGAGTGGTAGGCGCTCCTGCTCGGCTCCCCTGAGCCCAGGCTGATGCAGTCCTGCCACCAAGGGAAAGAAGCCAGCGTTAAACATGTCACATCACCACCCCTGAATCATTCTAGCACCCAGTGACAGCCTTTATATAATTCATGGCTTTCTGTAGACATAAAAGAGTCGGGAGCAGAAATTCAGACACAATGAAATGTGGAATTTTTTAGGAGATCTTGAAACTTTGTTTTGAGTCAAAGGGTGAACTAAGAGACCTGTAATACTGGATGAATCCCAGTATCTTAAGTTATTATTTAAGCTAAGTTTTCCATCAAACACTGAGTAGATACAATAAACACCTAGGTCCAAATATATATAATTGAGCCCAAAAAACAGGCCATAATAGGACCATCACCAGTAATATTAGCATTCTGTGAAGAGATCCTTTAACCAGATTTCTGCTTCAGTATCTCAGTTCAGAAGTGATAACTGACCTTTCCAAGCTCTTTACAAATGTTCATATTTCAAAACTACAACTATTCAACCTCACCATGTATCCCCAATAATTCTAATCAAGTTACTTCCTCAGTGGTAAGCAAAGACTTTCTGTGTAATACTCATCATCTAAAAATATAATTGGATCTAAATTTCTGCCTCCAGACATAACAAACTCAGAGATCTTGCCCAATCTATGCTTCACAAAATAGAGACGAAGAAAAACATGAACTAATATTTTTTAGAAAATAAAAAACCCTTATAATACAAGTGAAGGAAAATAGGATAAATAATGAAGTTCTGAAATAAGGACAGTAAAAGGTCCTTTCTGATGAAGACATGGAGCAGGAAGCACATTTTTTTATATATGAGCACTAACCCATGCTCTAGACCCAACACTAACAAAGAGATCTAGGAGATGATACAACATCTCATAAAACCAAGCAGAAAAAGGTCAGTGTAGAGATTCTTCACTAGCATGTCCAAGGATAATGAATCCAGGAAGAAACAAGCTAGACAGACCAAGAATAACCCATGTAATATAAATTCTGATGTAAAAAAACCCCATGGAACAGTATGATGACAAAAACTGCTACGGGTCATTTCCCCCAAGGCATCTATAAATTCTATCCCAAGAAAATACCAGAAACATTGATTTTTTTTAATCTGTAACCATCTGACTGCCCAGTCAAGAACATCCCATTAACCAGACCCAGTTAGTTCAACCTCTGGCAATAATCTGCTGGCTTTGAGAAAGTTACAGATTTGTGAAGGAGCCCAGCAGGGAGGAAAACCTCTCTGGAATTCTGGGATTCAGTGCAAGGACAGCCTACGTGGACAGACTCACTGCAAAGGCTCTGATCCAAACTGAGGGACTGAAGGCTGAACTCACACAACTCAGTCCTCTCAAATAACCCTCAGCAACCACATGGGATGAGCCACAACCCCACATTTTTTCAATACAGCAACAAGAATTAAGTGTTGCAGATAACAACATAGGTTAGTAGAGAGCAGTGCCAGTACTGCAACCCAGAACACCTGAAGATCCCAGTTCTATTCTGTAGCCAGAGTAAATGGTTGGGCTTCACCACAGCAATTCCAAAACCTCAACCTGCATTAGGCTCTTAGGAGTAAACAAAAAAGTTTTCTATTTCCTCTACAAGGTACAGCAAAAATTCAAATTGTAATTGAGCTTTTTTTTGTTCCATCAAGAAGCCACCTGCTCTGGCTGACAAATGGCCAGTCTTTGAATGCAGTTTCATGCTATGAACTTCAAATAAATGAATAGTCTCTCCTTCTGGTTAACTTAGTTTCCATGAAGTTATACTACAGTCGATAGTCTGAGGAGGGCACACTGGTAAATGTTTAATTCTAAATTGTGATGTGCAAAATACAAACATCAGACTAATCTCCAGACACCTGGTGACCCTGAGACCCAAATAAACAGGGGAATCAGAGGGAGGAGGCAGGGAAGAGAAGCTAAACTAGAAAAACTATCAGGAAATTTCTACTGTTAAAGGTGTGCCTTGCAATTCATAGGCTATTCCTGCTATTGGAACAGAAAGAAGAAAGAAGTGAGAAATGTGTCAAGGGATTTTTTTTTTTTAATTTTTCAGACTATATTGAAAGATACTAAAAATTGAGTAAGACCGTTTTGAGAAGGAAATACTCATTTTCCTTCTGAACAGCACTACATTCTGGAGGTAATTTCACTCCTTTCAATAGGACTATTTCTGGATCAAGATACACTCAGCAGCAATGAGGAGCTGAGAAAATTCTCATTAATGCTGTGCAGAGGTCTGCTAAGGGCTTCACAAAGGCACAATTCAGATTTGCATTGTGCTGCTGGTTGGGACAAGTTTAAGGATTTTACTCTAATATCAGATGAAAATTCTGGCCATTTCTTCCTGTCCTGTGTTACTCTGCACACAGTGTCTCTGTTGGCAGCTCTGCTCCAGAAAGGCCATGGGGCAGGAATGGTGGGGGGTATTCCAGCCAGGAACAGCAAACAGCATTCCAACCAGGAACAGCAAACAGGATTCCAACCAGGAACAGCAAACAGGATTCCAACCAGGAACAGCAGTGCTCCAGGGTCAGTGAACTCTCAGGGTTCTGCCCACATTCACAGGCATCATGAAACACCAGGAACCAAAGATCTCCCAGACACAAACCAAGTGTCTTTGCTGCTTTGACTGCAACCATACAGAGGAGCAATACCATAACAACTAAGACAGACAGTTTCTTTTAAATATGTGGCCTAAATTTTAAAACCCCACAAACATCCTTTATATGTACAGTCTCTCCTTTATGGCAAATCCTAGAATGATTTGGGCTGGAAAGGACTTCAAAGCTCTTCTTGTTCCAAGCCCCTGCCATGGGCAGGGACACCTTCCACCAGACCAGGCTGCTCAGAGTTCCATCCAGCCTGGCCTTGAGCACTTCCAGGGATGAGGCAGCCACAGCTTCTCAGGACAATCTGTTAACCTGATTTTTTTAATTGGACTCTCCTTTAGAGTGCTTGTGCCATCCCTGTCTCACCCTCCCACGTAAAGCCCCAATGTACTTTACAATATTAATAACAGGCAAAGACAATGAAAAACCAACCTCATCTCCTGAATGGCCATTCCAACCAAAATCACCAAGTTAACACTGATAATGTCTAGAAATTATCTGGCTTTTGTATGTAATCATTAGGCACCATTATGTACACCAGCATTTGAAGATGCTGATACTGCAGTTTGAGGGACTTTGTCCTCAGCAGACTGCAATCAACTGATGATTAGAACTTTGCCACTCAGTTTGAAAAGCTTAGGCAGAAAAGGAATCTGATCTTCCTGCAGCAGCTCTGAGCACAAACGAGTTCCTTACAAGAAATACACTTTACTTTTAATGAAACCACAAGCAGTTGTAGTAATGAAAGCTCTCCTTTCAATTAAAACCAGAAGATTGTGGCAATGTATTCGGTACACACTTTTAGGTGTTTAGATTCTCCACTGTAATGGCCACAAAGCCCATTTTATTGCAGTGGATGTTAAAAAAAAGGTAGGGGGAAGTTATTTCTGATTGCTGCTCATGCTGAAATACTTCCTGTTTACTTCTCTATATTCACAACCTCCCACCCACCTCCTTGTCTTCAATAAAACTACAAGAACGGAGGAGGTAAAACAGGAAACATAAACAATCCCCATCCCCAGCTGGAATGGAGCCAGCCCAGGGTGAAATTTTATTCGAAGTTATTTTCCAGAACTACATTCAGTACTACAACCCAACGACTCAGATTTAGAAGTCTCCCTTGGAATCACATTTCATCGTGTTGTATGACACACATTTAATTTTAGATATGCCACATACTCCTCGGTTCTGATTACAGTTACTCTAAATTTTTTTACTTTAGCCACTGACATCACATTTGGAAATCACGCAGGCTTTTCAGTTCGTGAGTATTTTCTCCAAGTCTTCTATCCCCATATAAGGGAAGTGCTCCAAATCCTTACAGATTTATAACTGACCAAAATATAGAGCTTACAAACTTCACAATAAAGAGAAAAAAAAAGAGAGCCAGTTTTATTTTAGCTCTTCCCTTGCATCAGAGACTCTGGAACAAGAGGATGTGTCCCTGCAGGGAGCACCTGAGGCTCTCAGGGAAAGGAGCACTTACCTTGAGGATTTCCCCATCAGCATAGAGCACGTACATGGTCACCTCGATGTTCTTCTGCACACTTTTGCCACCCCTTTCGAAGTCCCCCTTCTCCAGGGTCAGGTACAGGTCATTCCGGATGTCACCTGCAGGGACAGAGTGGAGCCACAGCCTTAAACTCCACAGGGGACACCGGGGGCTGTCCCAGTTCCATTCTGCAAATCGTTCTCTGTGTTCTGCAAGACGATGGCTGATGCCCAAATCATTCCAAGCAGCAAGTTAATTGTTAATAAGGATGAACAGTTTAATATCAGTGCAGAAAATCAGACCGTTGTTAGTAATGCCTTTAATAATGTGAATTCAGAATCAATATTGGTTTTAAGTATGCAAGTGGGGAAGGGAAAAAAAACCTCTTACTGCTATGCTGTGCCCTGTTAGCTGAACTGGAAGTGTCAGGCTGAGCCTGACAAAACATCCTTAGCTTCAAACTTCCTATTTCCTATATACTTTACAAAAAATAAGTATTTTTGTGATGATCAGAATAACATCATGTTCAGTTAGCCTTTCAAGCACTTTCTATATTTTCATAATTTCCTTTTATCATACCAACAAAATAAAAGCAGCCTTTTTGGGAACCTGATCACAATTCAGTTCAGATGGATTAGGAAGGAATTATAGGAATTATAAATGTAACTTTTGCTGGCTGGCCTCTGGTATCCATATGCATGGCTATGTGAAAGCAGGCAGTAAGGACACTTGCCAGCTTCTCACTATGCCATTTTCAGGAGCTTTCAGACCAAATTACTATACTTAGAAATAGAAATGCTTGTGTCTTGTTATCCTGAATTTCACAAACTCTAGCTCACTTGGTTCGGTTTTATTTTAGAATCTGATTTGGGAAACTGCTTTCAAAACTAATGTGGTCAGTTCTAAGGCCTACACCAAAGGGACAGCAGGTAACACCTATTTTTCTCTAAGGATTAGTTACTGACACCATTTTATGATGGTTCACACTTAACACTTCTTTTTATCTACTTGCCAGAAAGGCAAACATACTAAAGGGCAATATATAAAAACACAAAATCCAAAACAACAAACAAACAAAACCAACAAAACCCAAATAAACAAACAAAAACAAACAAAAAACCCAAACAAAAAATTTAAACCCTTTCAAGGCAAGTATTTTGTTAATCAGCCCCAAGACACTAAATAACAAAGTAATGGAACAAAGCAGAGACTCCTTCAATGTCTGACTCCTTCCACTTGGAGAAGCTGATGCAGTTAAATCTCTCTATTAATCAGATGCACAATGAAATAAGGCAGCATTTGCTTCCAGGCACTGAGGGACATCCTTTTGTGCCCCTCGAAGCAGTGCTTCAAATTCTTCCTGAACTCTAAAACCCCACAGAACTCGCTCCTTAATCTACTGTAGGGACAAACAATAGAAGCTTTCAGTCCTGCCTTTGCTTTCCATTCTATTTCTGGAGATAAGCACAACTCCTTCAGCATGGAAAATCCAGCTCTGTGGCTGCCTGGTGGGAACTCTCTGTGAATGGGGATTTGTGTGCAGAACGTGCTCCTTTCCCCAGGAGCCTCCCTCTCCTGCAGGGCAGTGCTGGGAACACCTCCCAGCCAGAGGCTGAGCTGCCAGGGAGCCTCAGCAGGGAAAAGATGACAGCAAGAGCTTGGTGGAAGACCTGGGACATTGGATCTGGTTTGGCTTATCAAGCACAGCATCAAATACAACAATCCATGGGCCATAACAGAGAAAATTATCTCAGGGTTCAAAATCAAGCTGAGATACCTCTATCCTGATTATAGGGATATCAAGGAAATAAAAAATTCATCACAGAATATGGTTTAAGTTGGGCCTTTTGTTTTGAAAATGCTCCTGCTTAACAGACTCCATCCCTTTTTCTCAGCAATTTGCACAATTAGGAAAAAAGTCTGAATTTGTATGCTGTAAATTTTAATAGAAATTAATTGTACTCACTCTAATTAGCATTTTGGAGCTCCCTACTTATGACCTCTTTTCTGGAAGGCAGTCTGGCTACACAAAGTGTAATGTCAGATAGCAAATCATTTTCCAGCCTAAATTAAAGGCAGCACTTGGTTATATATAGCATCTTATCTTCTATTAAGCTTAACAGGAGGAGGGATATTACTCCACTAATTAAAAAAAAAAAAAAAGCCTTTGGGGTGGGGTGTAGAGGGATCTTAAAACCAGTGGATTTGCATAAAAATTAAGGAAAGAGATGGGAAAAAGTAGTGAAATATAACAGTGCAGCTTCTCTCGTAAAAATAGTCTTTTGGATCTTCAAAAAATACAAAAGGTCACTACAGACACTACAAATAGGAAATAAATGTACCTAACAAAGACAAAAAGCATTTAACCATCAAGTAGGGTGATTATTTTGGTGGAAATCACCTTCCTACAAGGAGCAATCTCCTTTTCCTAACATGTCAGTTGACCTGAGGCCTCACAAGCCTTTTGTTTTTTCTCTATTTGCTTGTGGTTTTGAGGGATCTGAGCTCTGATACTCCAGTGGGTGGCACAGAACCCAGAGCAAATGCCTGAGCACAGAGCAGTTGTGCAATCCCTGCTCTGAGTGTGGAGGGGCAGAGATAAAGTTCAGTGCCCTGTGGGGCTGGGCAGGCAGGGACAGTGGGCACAGGACACCTGGCACAGGACAGCACCTCGGTGGCATCAGCAGGAGTGACCTGGGCACATGGCTTGGCCAGAGTAATTCATTGGAAAGAGACAAAGAGATAAAGAATGAATTTTATTTTAAGATGTCAGACCTTTCATGCAAATGACTGCACAAACAGCCCTGTGTTTGTGACAGCAAATCCTGCATTTGGGGGGAAAATCAGGCTGCTATCTCAGCTTGCACCACAGAGGCTTCAGGCCTTCCCAAAGAGCAGCACAGAACAAAAAACTGGGTGAGCTGTGACCTGCCATCATCAGAACAGGAATGAGAAGTGCTACAAGGCCAGTGGGCCACAAGTATTTATAGAGCAAAGCCTGCTGATGTCATTTGAAGCTGAGGTCTGTGCTGGATGGCTGCAAAGGATGAACTGAAAACCTCACCAGAGTTTTCAGAATGGGAGTTGTTTCAAAGCCCATCTCTCTACAACTGTTTTCCAGTTAAAAACAAAAGTAAATTTCGTTTTAGCATAATCCATGTGCTTTTTATTATACATGGTTACTGACATTAATTCTGTATCAAAGGCCTTGAAATACAGTATTTTCCACTGTAATATTAAAAAATCATTTTCTCATGTTATGAGGCTCTTCCTTTATCAACTCCCTTCACCTTTATTGGGGTTTGGTTTTGTTTGTTTTAACCTATTTATGAAGCCCAATGTCCAACATATAGTTGTTTAAATTATAAATCATAAATTATAGCTTGGGGAGGTTCACTTGTATTGAAAGGAAATCCTTTCTCATATCACCTGAAACTATTTTAATGGTAATGGGGGCAAAAAGGAGTAGTGGAAAAGGCTACATGAGCCAAATATTGATTTTGTATTTGCAGTATAAAGGAATGTACTGGAAGACTTCCAAACAATTTTTTATAATTTTCAAGACCTGAAGCAGCCCAACAGCCACTCCTTGTCTACTCTCCAGCAGAAGAAATGGGAGCTTATCCTGACACGGTGTGTAGGTTTTCCACTGGAAGACTGACCAGTTACTTGTACTGCAAAATAGTAACAATTTACAGGAACTGCCTGCATTCCATCAAACATTTTTATTCAGAGATCCTAAAGATTTTGGACACTGAGGACAGGAATGGTTCCTGTTTTGTGCAGAAGAATACTGTATCAGAAAAGGGTACCTCATTCACAGAAGTTTCTGCAAGAGAAAGAGACACAAATTTCTGATCATTCAATTCTAACATCGTTTTCTGAACTGTCAATGTTTTGTGACTTTGTGGACATGTAATATATCCCTGCAAGCTGGGGAAAAGTGGCAGATCCCAGAAGTCTGCATGTGTAGGCCTAGTTTTCAACTAAGTAAAATAGGTGTTTATCCAGAGAATATTGTATTTTTAAAGGTGAAAGTTTAGTCTTTTACAATTTAGGCAGCCAAGGGAAAAAAAAATCAGAATATTAGTGTTTAGGTCTATTTTTATGAAATTGCTGAGCTGGTCTTATTCACTTAGGGCCCCACATGTGATACACTCTCTTAACACCCATGGGTTTGGCATCTCTTCAAAAATAGTGGCATTTCACAGAAGTGTGAATGGGCAAAAAAGCTGATCAGGGTATCTTCCACAATGGATTCTGCAGAAAACCCAAACCTCTGCATTTCTGTCCCATCTATGAATGAACAACCAGAATAAATCAGCATCATCCCACTGACCTGAACCAAGTTACAGCAGCTCAAACTGAGGCCTTGGGCTGGCAAGGAAGAGCTTTGAAGCAAACCATAACGTGTAGAGATTTCTGTTCATGTGCAGTGTTATCATGTGTTCTGGCTGTATTTGTTCAAGCTCCTTGCAGGGGAACTGCTCTGCTGCCTGAGACTCTCACATTATCCTGGACATTGCCTTTCTGGATGGCTCTCCCCTGAAGCTGCTGCTTTGGAGGGGCAGTGATGGGTCCCTGATCTCAGAGCAAAACTCCCCCCTGACCTGGGGCTGCAGCTGCCTCCAGTGCAAACACAGAGACCTGCAAAGGACAGGGACTTCAGCACAGCTGAGGCTGACAGGAGCAGCTTTGTGCTCATCACATCCCTCCTCCAAACCAAAAGGACAAGGACAAAGTGGCCAAGGGTCAGAGGGAAGGGTGTCCAGCACCCCGTCCTGCCTTCTGGCTGCCCCTCAGGACTTGTTCACAGTCTCATCCTCCCACTGTGTGATTTGAACAGTGACATCCCCTCTGACAGCCCTGTGAAGCCCCTCCACATTCCCACTGCATTCCCTGGCACAATCCCACACTCTGGGGGTCACATTCCATCCATTTCAGCAGCTCATTTCTCTGCCCCTTCACCAGCCAGGCAGCAGAGTGTTTTTAAGGCCTATATTCTTGAAATAGCTACAGTGAGCAACTATTAACATAATTGTGAGCAATATTACAGCAGCAAGGGGAAACAAAGCTTTTATCTGCTGCCTCTATGGCAAATTAAATTAGCTTTTTTTTCTCCAAAGAGAACATTATGCAAGTTTAACTCCGTGTGCTTCTCCAGCTTTCACTGAGCAGAACACAATTGTTTCAAAGAAAAGGGACAAGCAATACTTATTAGGTTATTTGCTACCCATTGTTTGACTTCTATGTATAGAAAATAATTTATACAATGCCCTTTTTAAATGCAGTGATTTCCCTGGAATAGTTGCCTTTCAGTAGTAGGAAGTTGTTTTTTAATCCTTTTTGTCTCCTCCAACTTTCCATTTCCACAGGTCTATTTATGACAATAATACTTTTTATTCTTCCTGCAGACACTTTTTGGTGATAATTATTACATAATTCTGTCTTTTGGTCTTGTTAACACTCTTGCCATGAACATTCTGAGAATGGCTGATGGATTTTACCTTGTCCTTTTCTCAATGTATTTTTGCCATGACTTTGTGCTCTCTGACTGAACAGATGCTGAGATGTTTCTCACTGATTCACCTGTCACAGTTACTAAATTTGCCTGAAACCCTGTGGTATGAAGAGAGACAAAGTCTCCACCTCCCTGTTACCAAAGTTTCCCTGTGATGTTATGATTCGCTGTCTTTATCAATCCCAACATTCCATGGAAGATATGAAAATGGAAAAAAAGCAAGCAAAAAGCAGATATTACACAGAAAAGCAGAAACTTACACCCAACAATCTTCATCTCTGCACCAGAAACAAAGGGGAGAGAATAAAGGGAAAGGAACAGGAGAGAAGCCAGGAAATTAAGACAAGGAGAGAGAAAAAAGAGAAAGAAACATCACTCACGAGTCAGAGATGAAGCATGCACTTTTCATCAGAGGATCAAAGGAAAAGACAGAATACTTATCAGCACATGGGCAAGGGGAGGGCTGCCCTTGGGGGACTGACAAACACCAAGCCTGTGCAACAGATTTCTGCACAGCAAGTTCTGCACAAAGCCCAGCTGCAATCCCCAAGGAGCAGCACAGGCCTCATTGCTCTCAGCTCTGGGAAAGGTAAAATTGGCAGGATCAGATGCATGGCCTTAAACCCAGGAGCAATTTAGAAAAGGAATAAAAAAACCAAACCATAAATGAACAAAACCCCACCATAACTTCTTCAGGAGGCTGGTTTGACTGAATTTTCCAAAAGAAGATAACTGGAGTCTTTATGATGCTCTTGTCAGATCACAACACAGTAGGAAACAAAGAACATTTTATCTTTACAAAAGAAGGCAGGAGGGGTTGTTTTGTAGAATATTAAGCTTGTTCTGCATAACCATGCAAGATACAAACCCACAAAGACCAGTTTCACTTTGTTTCTTAATGATGACCAGCTACCACTGATGTTGCTCCTATCTGAGGGACAGAAAAAGAGGGCTTGATACAGGGAGCTAATGCTACAGTTTGGAAAACAGAAAGGGAGAGGAAAACAGTAATGAGACACAGCTACAGAATTCGAATAGTTAAGAAGTGCACATGTGAAAGGATTTCCTGTTAAAAAAGAAAATGAAAACATTCAAACCTGTAACAGAAAAAATTAAGTTAAAATGCTAGAGCTATTTACTTTTTTAAAAATAAGATTTCTTGGTTCAGCAGAATGATCTCTGCTTTTTTTAAAAGTACCTTTTTTTAAAAGGTGACATAGTCTTTATTAATTTTTTCATAAAAACATTTTTACACTTGCAAAATACAAGTAATGAACTTTCTGTGCTGTTTTCTGGAAGAGGAAACCCTGTGTTTACTGACAAACAGTTCTGAAGCAAAGCAAGGACGAGCTGGTTTGACAAAGACTATTAAAGCAGCAGACATGGCTGAGAACTGCTGATGTGCATGGCAGGCTTCACTCTTTGGTTGGGGGTTTTTGTTTCTTTTTTTAGCCATGTGTGTCCCCAGTGAATGATTTTTCAACTTTAGACAATTCTTATAAAGCTAAGGAAGAATGTTTGATCCTGGCTGTAGAAACATGAAGTCAATTGATAGACATTCCTTGTTCATGTAGCTGGGCTAATCCACCTGAAAGGTAACAGAACCCCAATGTTCTATCCTGGATGTCAGGCAAACACCAACACCAACACCAACCCCAACTGGATCTGTCGTTTTAAAAGCAAACAACAGGCAAATATCTACTGTCACTTGAGTATGTCAAACATCCTTTGATTTCCAAAAAACCCTGGTTAGCAATTAGACTGAACACTGTTTGCTGCATCAGTGGACTTCTATTACATTTCAACCTCTTCATTTTCCAGAGATTTCATTATTCTGGAAAATACCCAAGATAGTGAAAGCCTTTGTTTGGAGCCCCATTCCTGACTATCCCTCTCTTCACAGATCCTTTCTGTTCTGGTAATGTCTTCATTTATAACTACAGTGAACGTTCATTCACCCTTCCTCAGCTGCTTTGTTTTTCTTACTTGGTGTTTGCAGACATGTACAAACTGCCTTTCCTCACAAACAGAAGCATTATTCTTACAATGCCTAAAGCTTTGCATCAAAACTCAATATATGAAAACCTCTTGTAGCACACCTGGAATCAAGGAGAAGTTCTGTGCCCAGATCCTCTAGAGAGGCAGGAAGCATTTAATAGCAGAATGGTGATCCTTTCACACATTTGTTTCTATCAATCAGCATTTTGGCCTTATATATGTGTGTGTGTGTGTGTGTGTGTGTGTGTGTGTATAAATATGTATATGAGTCCAATTCCAAACAGGCTATCATCCTAAAACCCCAGTGTCGTCCCCAGAAAGAACTGTGGTTCTCACAAAGACAATCTGGAAATTTGGATTAGCTGCAATGAATGGGGAATTTTAAAAGCTTAGGGCAGGAATACTTTTTGTATGAGCACTGCTGACCTGCTTGCTCAAGCCCTGGCCCAAAGCCTTGCCCAAAGCAGCAAATACAGGGGACACACTGTGCACTTTCCAGAAGGGTCAGGGCCCAGAGAACAAAAAAAATTACTTAAGGGAACACTGAGGACACAAAGCTGCTCCTTCAGCTTCAGTGGCCTGAAGCACCTGAGCTGCAGCTTTATCCACAGAAATGGAGGATCAAGCAGTTCTGGCAGGAGAATCAATTCCCTTGCACAGGTGTGTAAATGTGACACATCCAGCTGTGATCTCAATTACAGATCACCTTGCAGCTGCTGTGTCTGTACCTCAGCCTGCAATAATTCATCTTTTCCCTATTTGATTGCTTTGGTTTTGCCTGGAACTGCTATAAGGTCACTGAGAACCAAAATTTATAACTGGCTTTACAGCCCACATCTTCTGCTGCTCTGTTATCTCCGATTTTCACGCTCATTAGTAAATATACACACTGCTCTAAATCCTTTGACTCTTTAGTTTCTAGAAATGCTTCCCACCTACTCCCTACTGTATTGTGGTTTTTGAAGACCTTCCATAACGAGGCTACAACTGCTTCTGGTACTGATGTCTCACTGCAGCCTTTTGAGTAATAAAATCTGATGCTTTTCCCATTAAGCTTTCACCAAATCTCCCCTGTCTGTAAAGTCATCCTTCTTGCTCATCACAGCAACGAAGCAACGGTTCAAATGCTACTAATTAGCAAACCCATTTCTTAGTAAAGCCACTGTAACACCAGGTTTTATGTGGTTGCATGACTACCCACATTCTGGGTTCTTCTCTAAATGAAACTCTTGGCTGTGCTGGAGTTGCCAAGCCAAGAAGCATCTCCAGCTGCTGCTCCAGAGGTGAGGAGCAGAGGAAGCACAGCAGGGCTGCAGCCAAGACACTGCACAGACCAGCTGCTCTGTGAGGCCAGAGGGAAAATCCAACCAGGTCTGCACCTTCTCTGCTTCTCATTACAAAAGGATCACATGAACTCAAAAACATCAAGGCTGCAAAGTGGAAACTCATTTTTTCCAGGATTTGGATTGCTGGGAACAAGAAATTTCATGCATTTAAAAAGAAAGATCTCTGTGCTGAGTGTACAAGAGGGATATTAACTGGGGCAGGGGTTGTGGGGAGTATCAGTGTATTCTTTCCAGATCCCCTTCTATCCACGATTTTAACACCTTCTATCACTGTAATGTCTGCTCCTGACAGTGTTTTAGCATTTGCCTCCCCAAATCTGGCATTTACTGATAAATAAGACAACTATGTTATGAATCTCACTCAAGTGAAGTGCCCATCCCAGTTGCACTTGATTGGAAGAGTATGAGAAAAGAATGACCAATGTTTTCAGCTTGGAGCTGCTCTGTTTACCTGGCATTATAACATCAGGAAATCCCAGTTTCCTGGTGACAGAAACGCCTCTGTTAAAGATCATGGGGTTCTCCCTTCGGATCTGCTCCATGTCACCACGAAGAAGCTGAAGAGAGATTATAAGTCCTGGAAAAAAACCAAAGAGGTTCATTGTTTCTGACCTAAGAATTAGATTCTGTGTGTACAAAGCATGCAGGTAAACTAATGTTTTGCTCCACAGTTAATTTAATACAATATATAAACACAGAGTTCTTTTCTCCCTTGGAGTAATTGAAAATTGAACTGGAAGAAACAAAACTGTTATAAGGGATCAGTTAAGAACACAGAATTATATTAAGATACAACTCCTAACAGTCAGAATAGCTAATTTTGCAGACATGTCCCAGGCTACAGAAAGTACTTCTATTATTTCTATTCCTCACAGGCAGCAGGTTACGACACATGTATGACCAATGCCACCTCTGTCTGAGGGACCACCAACCACACAAAGCTGTGGAACATCTCTGAAGTACCTTTAATTCTGCTTTATACCATGAAAAAAATCTTAAATCTCAAAGTGTATCTGCTCCACGCCTTTCTTTAACTGCTTCATAGAGGGATGTTAATTTTAATGAAATTCCCAGCAGTTCTTCAGCATGTTTCAGGAGTGCCAACTGGCCAAACTGACTTCAGCAGCCAGCTCTGTTGTTCAGTGTATCATCTGAACAGCTGGGCTAGGAATAATTACACACTTAATCTCAGTCCAGCTGTTTTCTCAACTTGCTTTTAATTTACAACATCGGAGAATGTACTGGTAAAATGATGAAGTCCAGCATTACCATACAAAAAACCCACCAGGATTGAGCTCAGCCATTCAATCCCAGTCTCACCTGCTGAGCACACTACCAGCTCCCCATATCCATGAGAATTACTTGCACAGAGCAATTTTCCACATTCTTTATCTCCTGCAGTGTCACTTGGTCAAGAGTTCTTTCTGTTCTCTCTGCTCACAGCCCAGAAGAACACACACCAAACCAAACCCTGCCTTGGATGCACATTTTTGCATAAGCCATTCAAAGTCCTGCTCTTTCCTAAGCTCAATATCTGGGGTTTGTGACCAGTATTTAGTCACCATTTTCTCTGACAAGTTACCAGGGGAACAAAAGCAGGAGTATCGTGTACCTCCCACCCACTTCCTGCCTTCTCCCCTTGAAATCATTTTCAAGCCTGTTGTTTGGCTTCAGCCAAATTTGGCAAATAAGGAGATGCCCAGATTACATGATGACTGTATACATTTAATGAATACTGGGAGTTGAGATAAAAAAATGAGCATAAACCCTTAAAATGAAGGAATAAGGAGGCCAACCAGCCAGCTGGACAGTCAGCATGTATGTACTCAAAAGCTGCCAAAACATGGACATGCAACTGCCCAGCTGGGTAGGCAGGAGAGCACTGCAGGGAAAACACAGGCTCTGAAACCATGTAGAACATCCAAACCCTTGGAATTCCATGTATGAGGGTGTCTGTGTGCACAGAAGGTTTCACAGCACACAAGAGACACATGTTCATTAGAAATCAGCCTTGACTATTTTTGCCACTTACAGGAAAACTTGTTCAATTTACATCTTTGTTTGCTATTAAAAACAAGACAATGAAAATAAATTTTAAAATTTCCAGTGTAAAAGGACTGGAGCAAATTTGGAAGTTCAGACATGTCAAAGGTATAAAGAATTTTGGAAGATCTTTTAATGACTAGTAAATAACTTTAACTGCAACAGGAGCAGGAGCAGGGAATGAAACCAGCTTTACACAACGAAAATTCCAAACCTGCAAAATGTTTTATTTGCTTATTGTTGTGCTTCATCTCTTGTATGGGAGTGTGCACTGCATATTCCACTACAGTGCCTCAACATGCAAACAAACAAAATTAAGAAAAATTGAGTATTTGGACATCACCATGATTCAGGCACTTAGTAATGAATGCAGAACTGGCTGTAATGAAGCTGAACTGTATCCTATCAGCTGCTTCATTTGGAATGGGAGAGCAGTGATATCTCTGAATTAGCAACTACAGACATCATTACATGAGCTAAACAGATAAGACAGGATTTACTTTCCCTATTTATCTGTCATTAGCTACGAAAGGAAAACCTCACATCTCAGTGAATTCCTCTGCTACAAAGAAGCAGCTGTTTCCTAGAGGAGCTGTTCAGCTGCTGCTCTGACAAACAAGCACAAGGAGGTATTTACCATAGTTGGAGCTGGGGGCTGTGTATTTGGTGCTGGACTTGCGGATGATATTTTCATGGATCTGGCACCATTCGTTTTCATTGTTACACCTAAAATAAAAGAACACTAATTCAGGTTAAATGCTTTTTGCTGAACCATCTTAGAACATGACAGTCAACTTTGCTGTAGAGATAATATGAAAGCTTGTAGGGTTTGGATGAATGGGAGAAATATCACATAACTCTTATTTTTAAAAGTGGAGGGAAATAAAATGTTCTCTAATAGTGATGTCCTTTCAATGGACACTTTGGTGTTGGTGGTGACTCTTCTGTCATCAAAGCCATCATTCTACTCTTCAGATTATGACAGAATGAAGAAAGCTCTGGACATTCTATCTGAATTCTGTCTGTAGAAAATGAGTGCTACCCTTGTCTTCAGGAGACAAAGCACAACCTGCAGGAATTGAAGTGCCACTGAGACAGGAGCCAAGGAAACCAGCCCCACACTCTGAGGCCACAGGCTACTGTCCCACAGGATGGGAGAGAACTGAAGTGTCAGACTGGGGAGAGAAAGGCAGAGAACTGAAGTGACCCTCTTTATCAAGTTTGACATGAAAGATGAGCCACATAATCTTCTCTCATGTGAAAAAAATGGCACCTTTATCTCAAAGAGTGCTATTGGTTAAAAAAGAAAGGAAAAGCAGTATGTTGCTCAAGTCTAACTGCATTTTAAATACATCTGTGCTTTATTTAAACCACAACAGCAAGATTCAATGATTCCCCATGAAGTCAGCAATTTTTAACTCAGCAGCAATAGTGAATCTCATTTCTCCTGAAAAGCAATTGAATTAAACAATTTAATTAAACTTCTGTCCTATTGACTCTTTAAGGTTAAAAAAAAAAACCCAACTAATACTCCAAGCTTTCAGCTCTTAGGAGTTTTGAGAAATAAATCACTTGGTAAAACCTCTCCAAGGATATTACTTTTTTCCCCTTTTTTGCTTCAAGAGTACAACATATCAGCACAGCCAGGGTAAGACACACACCAGCTCCTGTGAAGACAGTGGGGATGTTTTTGTTTGCTGCATTATGTAACTGAAGAACAGCATGGCAGAAGGAATTCAGGCTATCTACAAGTAGGAGCTGGTAATTTCCTACAGCTTCAGTCTTGCAAAACCATGTGCTGCCAAGAATAATGAGGTAACCCCAAAAGCCTGTGATGGCACAATGACTGACACCCCCAAATGTTCTTAGAACAGCAAAAGGAACAGAGGCAACTTGGAACAAATGAAATACACAGAACATGTCACTTGCTCTACTGCCCACCTCCTGTAAGTACTATGTCCCTTCTGGGAGCAGACACCAGTTCCCCCAGAGTCACACAAAGCAGATCAGCATGAAGGGACCTTGCAGAATGGAATGCAATTTACCTTCACAGGATGGTAAATTGACTGTATTTGCACTCCCCAAAACAATCCCTCAAAACCAAAACACAACAGAGCTAAGGCATTAATGGAGAGTACAAACCCCCTGCCAATAATTGTGGTGTTGTGAGCTGATTCAGCACTCATCAAGAAAAAACAAAAATTATCTTCACACTGTCAACACATTAAAAGTCATTTATCCTACTCCAAATAATATTCTCTTAAAAGTAGAGAGAGAACCTATAGCACAAACTCCATACTATCCTCCTTCCTCACAGTTACAAATAAATTTCTAACCTGTGGTGATTTTTTAGTTGCTCTACCAGCCTCTCGAGTGCAAGTACAAATAGGTTTCAGCCTCCAGTGACTTATGCCTGCAAATTAACCTGCAATCAAGTTATCCCAAAATCAACTGTAAAGGCAGCTTAAAGCCAGTTTTGTGCCAACTGCCAGTGGAAGCTGCACTTTGCATTTCCTGAGTGGCAGGAAGGAAGATCTCCCAGCTTTGACAGGCTGGCCTGGAAACACTTGCTTGGAATGTGTCTTACTGTGCTCACATTTTACTTGTCCAAATACCAAGCATATAAAAGAATCTATTTCTCCTTTAAATAAGAATTTTCTCCTGAGCCATCCATCACCTTTGAGGCTGGCTGGTTGTGCAGCAAATGCACATTTGGAATGTTTTCATCCCACAGCAGCCCCCGGTGTCAGCAGCTGGGGACAGCAATGGGATGTCAGCTCTCGTCCAGCTGGGCAAACAGCAACAATGGAACAGCAAAAGGGAAAGGCATTCAGGCATTAATGGGTAAGAATTTTAAAATCTAGGGCTGGAGAAGGAGGAAAAAAGAGATTGAAAGAAAACAGGATGGAAAAGAAACAGAAATAGTGAATATGGAAGACAAACACATGAAGTTTTCAGGGGAATTGTAAGATGGACACAAGGAGTAACATTCAATGAGCAAAAAATTTCATTAAAGCTAAAAATTAATACCAAATATTAAGTCAAGTTATTTCAGAAAAAATGGACTGAGAATTTAACTTTCATCTCACTTTAAAATTATTTTGCATATATATTAAAAAGAATAATAAAAGTGAACCTTTATATGCTTTTGCATAATGAGCTTATAACTACAGCTGTGGTACTCTATCCTCTTAGGGAGATTTTAACATGACTGTGGGATTAACAAAGAGGAAAATCTCAATTGTGAGAAAAAATATTTTTCAGACATAAATCTTTAACAATAATAAGGCAAGCTGAGAAAGATTGGTGAAGTAAATTGATTTTTTCCCCCTCCCATAAGCATTCTCTTGTGGATTCAGCAGAAGTCTCCATTGACAGACCATGTATTTGTTTCAGCCTTTGTTAGGTTTTCAGTCTCTCAAATTTTTTCCAGCTTCTCCCTGTGAAAAGGCTGTTCCAGCTGCCTCATTTGTGGCAGCTGCAAGCTTTAGCCACATAGTGTATAAAAGGAATGCTTTTTACTGCTCCTTGAAAAATACAAATACACCTCTCTCCTTATTCATCTTCATGATGTTTTGGAGTTGGCCTGAGGCATTTTAACAGTAATCAAAATGAGAGCAGCAGGTAAGAAAATCAGTTCAGGGCTGTTTAAGCACTCATATTCAGTTTTAAATTTCCAAAGGACAAAACCCTGTCATGTCAATTGTAGCCTATGAACACGAAAAGGCAGGTTAGCTAAAGGAACGTGCAAAGAGAAGATGCAAGAGACAAGTCTGTGAAAAGTCTGTCATGAAAGACCAAGAGCTATCAAAGCTGCAAAGGGGATGAGCTGGTGCCCCTCAGATATATCCATGTTCCCTCCTGAATATTTCTGCTGGAGGTTTACACAGAGCACTGCAAACAGCAGTAACATAAAAGAATGATGTACAAGCCTTAAAACAGCCCAGGAGAGTGATAATAGTGATAAAGAATTACAAACATCTGATTATAGAGCTGAATTCAGCCAGGGGCTCTCCCTGCCCACGTGAGGAACAACTGGTGCAAATCTGCTGAGGAATTTGGGCAGAAACTGTTGGTGCTCTGGGTGCTCTGTTAATCCACATTAACAAACTACTGCAGATTAGCAGGAAGAAAAGGGAAGCTCTGTATCCTGTGATTGTTATTTCATCACTGTACCAAGACTTTTGGGTTGCTCTAAAGGGCTGTGTGACTCCACTTGTCACTGACCAAGTCCAGTGTTCCAACAAGTTTTTTCTGTTCTGTTTTTCAGAAGCTAAAGAGGCATTAAATGGGCAACAAACCAGAAGTCTAATAATCAGAATGTTCCATTTCTGTAAACATTCAAAATGTTACAGTTGCAATACATTAACACCATATCTACAAAGCCAATAGAGCTATACAGCCAAAACCCACTGGTCTGAGATAAGCTGAAACTGAATGTGACAAAAGGCCAAGACTGGCCAGATTATACTGACAGAAAGAAAAAAGATGACCATTTTCTTCCCCATAATTTGACATTTTTGCTGCAACTTTCATAACTTTTGGCAAAGGAAGAATGAAAGAGCTGACTCTGAGAGACTTTTGTTCGGACTTAAGAGATTTCTAATGTATGAAGAGACATCCAAAAATCTTCAGTGAACAGCAAAAGACATTTTTTCATTTAGTTTCCCTTGAAGGTCACATTTTTCTCCTGCTGAATGCACTTCTCAAAGAATGACAAAGTTCCAGAACCCACCAAATTTTCTTGTTAGTGGCCACAGACCACAAAGCAGTGTCAGCTGTGCCTCAGCCCATCTGCAAAGCAGATCCTGCCAGTATTTATCCTCACTGACAGGGGATTTAAATATTCCCTGCAGACTCCAGACAGTTTGTCTGTGGGCTCTTTATTACAACTGTGAGACCACATTTCATAATAAGAATTTGTTAGTTCAAAGTTCAAAATCACAAATAACTGAAGACAGATTCCTGCTCAAAAAATGTTGATTTGTTTTGAGAATTTTGGTCACACACCGTTGACTTCAGTTGTTTTCTACTTCTTTTCTTGGTTACCATGAGTGGTAAGGAATAGCAGATGAGGCATGAGTTATTATTCCCTTCATCAGATGAAATGCAGCACATTTCTTTGGGTTTGAGCTCAGCAGATTTTAAATAATTCACATTAATAGAAGAGCAGCTTTGCAAGTCACATAGATTTGGGCAATATTCAATAACTTCTGAAGCATTTCACACACCTGAAACATCTGTGGATAATATTCATTAGTTTCCATGAGCTGCTAGAATAATAGAGAAGCAAAAACCTTCCTTCCAGGAGTGACTCACGTGTAAACTTTGAGCACAAAGTCCTTCTCCTCCTTGATTTCTGAGATGGACTGGAGCACGTCCATGATGCTCAGCACTGCGCAGCCGTAGGGGCGCCGGTAGTGCAGGTGGGGGGGGCCCTTCTTGGAGTCATTGAGCAACATGCGACCTGAAAGGAGGGAATTCAAACATCAGGGGTGGGCACAAAGCCACATCCTGTCTGCTGTGTTCAGCACCCCTCTGAGAACTCACATCAAGGATACTCAGCTCCAGGCTGAGGCTCCTGCCTGGCTCTGGAGGAGCTGCAGCTGGTTTTCCCCCAGCCCCTCGAGCTGGGCTGTGCTGGTGCCAGCCCAGGGGTGCTGAGCAGGACTGGCACAGCACCAGGGCTGCCTCTGCAACATCCCCCTCTCCAGGAGCTGGAGGGACAGCTGACCCACACTGGCCACAGGGATGTCCCACACCACATGACAATAAAAGGGGAAGGAGGAGTGGGGACATTTGTCACTGGGAGGTTTGGCTCTGTACAGACTGAGGCCTGGCTTCCTGGGAAATGGTTAGACATCAACACTGGACCAGAAGTAGAGAATGAATCTTTTGTTTTCCTTTGCTTCTGCTCATGTCCTTTGCTTTATCAGACTGCCTTTATCTTCACCCATGAATTTCCTTCCACCTCATTTCCCCCCCACCCCCATCCTGCTGCTGAGGGGAGTGACACAGAGGCTTGGAGGGCACCTGGGGTCAACCCACCACAGCTTTTCACTCCTAAACTTTTCAAACCCAGAGGTCCATTTGAACCTACATCTCACTCAGCCAAAAAGAGTCAAGGGCAAAGTGAGAAGCATCATGTCTGGCCAGCTTTGATTTGCAGCTCCATGACACATATTTGCATCCAGCTGGGCTGACTACAAATCATGTGTGGATGAGCCAAGAACATGGTTTGTACTCACCAGTGTGACCCACACCGAGATTCACTGTGCTCCTTCCTTAGAGTGAACTATTCTGCACAAATTCTCATTTTATTCAACTGCTTTAAGGGAATGCATTGTACACTGTATATAATATGTAATATTATATATTGGCTGTTTATCATGTTTGGATGGATCCTTCTTGGAGCACAGGAAGGAGAATTCTGAGGTACAAAGCTGGTCTGTAATTAACTTCCTATTACTGAGGCAGTTTTTAAATAGAACAAATGATGTCAAGGCCAGAAAAATCACAGTGATAATTGAAGTGAACTTGTAACATTACACATAATAATTTGTGCAGCCCTTGCATCAAGGTTAATACAGCATCTTTCTACAAGCTTCATTTTCTACAAGCCTCAAGTGATAAGAGAGCAATTCTGATGTGTAGGCTCTTATGACATGGGAAGTCAGATAATGAAACCCCGACCTCTCTGACACATTTGTGTCTCTGAAGGCACATTGCCATTCCCAGGACAACACACAAAGCTCTGTTTGGAGCTGCTGTACTTCAGAAAAGGTGTCTGTGGCTGGTAATGGGTGTGAGCAGTGACTGGGCTGGCAACAGGCTAAAAGCCCTTTCCTTGCCTGGCCAACATCAGTCACCTGAAAGCCTGAAACACACGAATGGCACTGCATTACTCACTTGTTTACAATAATACAGCTGAGGAAACTGTCCCTGCTGCTCCTACTGTACACTGTTAACAACTTAAGCCTAATATTTAAAATAAATTATACTTAACACAGGTAAAATATGTATTTGCACCACAGACTCCTACAGCAGCAAACAAATCTTGAGATATATTTGTCTAAAAGCCTCTGATTTACTCAATGTGGATGGTCAGACATGCTGATGTCCTTCCCTGTAACCCAGCTATATCACCAGTAAAAAGATCTCATTTGATATTTTTAAACATTAAACAAAAAGTCTTTTTAGTTTGTCCCTTTCCTGTAGATGTGGCGTTTAATCAAAAATTCTGTTTCAGACTCAGAAAAACAAAATCACTGTTAAACAGTCATCAGTAACTTTCTAACACTTAGCTCCATATGGTCTGAATGTCAATCAGTCTGTGACTGAGTTTTCTAAATGTATAAATCAGTAAAAAGTCAGCTAATTAAAACATACCTTTAAAAAGAGCTCTGATTATTACATATATGTCAAGCACTAAATCATACTGTACCTATTCGGATTACATGGGCAACTATGTACAAATCCCTCTTCATGTCCTTGCTGCTGAGATCCTGAAAGATTGGAAAAGAGAGAGACATTCCAACATAAGTGCCTGTAACTATAAATGTGGATGAAAACTCTGAAATCTCATGTTACAGAAAAGCAGGTCAAGACTTTTAAAAGTGAGCTTCAAGAAAAACCAAACAATAGGAAAAGGAGAACTGACAGAAGAGCAAAAGGAAAGCTGAAGACAAATAAGTGTCATTGACTCTGAGAAAAAATTAAAAATAAAGAAATAAATTAAGAAAATACACATAGGACACTTCTCAATAATTCTTTCCAATAATTCAATAATTACTCCAGCATTTTGCATTCACGTGTCAGAAGCCACCTTAATTGCAATTTCCTTGGTATGATGTAGTTTTCATTGATAACTTCATAGACAAACAGTAACTTCTGAGAAATTCCTCCTGGTTTTGTGGTGGGGTTTTTTGTTTGTTTGTTTGGGCTTTTTTTAGCTTCGGGAAATGTCTAAAAAACAGTTCTTCCTAAAAACTCAGTTTTCCCTATGCCACTCACCTCCCAGACAAGGCTTTAAACAGATACTCTGGGAGAATATTCATCCCTCTTTTAGACTAATGCTTTTACAGCAACAGCTGCTGCTCCTCTCTCTATCAAGTGCTGTCATCTCACTGTCAGGTACTACTTACACAAAAATTAACTGGAACAGTCTCTGATTCAGATAAAATCTCGTGGTTTTCTTTAAAAAGCTCCTCAACTACGAGGTATTATAACCACTGTAAAAGGAAATAATGCTATTTTTACATAAAGAGGGGAGGAAATTTAAACTGTGGACATCTAAGATCTGTTATTCCTAATGTGAACCAGTTTAGAATTAAGACCTGCATTTTGCTGAAAGCTAAAACATGAACCTTAAATCACACAGGGAATTTCTTTCCCATGTGACTTGAGAACCTAAACCTCAACCAGTGAGATTATGAAGGCAATGCAACTCCAGATTAAAAGCTGGCACAGTGACTCAGAACTAGGCATAAAGGGAATTTATCCTAAGGAGAGGTTTCAATCCTTTCCCAGTTGTGTTATATTGCCAAATTACAGCAGGCAAGTAATAAATGCATGGCTGTACCTCCTTGCTCTCTAAAAGCAGCTCTGTATTTCTCAGGGCAGCATATGCAGGGATTTGCTTTGGGATGCTGCTAACCAACAGATCTGTCTCTCCAGAGCCAAAAAACGAAGCTACATAAACCATCCTTAGCATTTCCTCCTTAAGCTTGATTCTGCTGCTGCATCAAGAAGGGAACACACTTTCTAGGCTTTCTCCATCACCCAATATCCCAGGGTAACATATGGGAGCCTTTATCTTGCATGTCTTGGAGACATGAAGTTCCACACTAAAAGGGATCTGACATAGTTTTAATCTCAGTAATGCCTGACACGACATTTCGAAAAGCAAAAAAAACTTGGAGGTAATACTTAATGCTCTAAGAGCAATAGATTCCTGAAAATATCTGTGCTTTGACAGGGGCAATTTTATTATCCCATCAGATTACCAGTTCTAATTAACAGCAATTTAAAGATTTATTTTTTTCAAAGGGCAGCTGTCAAAACATGAGAAAACGGCAAGGCATGAACATATTGATGGGTTCACACTTTAGTTGCTTTTCCAATTTCACAAATATACTGTGTCACAGGCAAAAGACAAAAAATGTGGTCCCAGATGGCCTTGCATTTCAGTTTGTACAGCACAAGCTTTTTACAAGGCAAGAAATTCTTACTATGACATGGACCAAACAATCAAAAGCTCCAACCCCTGTGAGGAAGTTTTCAGATAATTCCTCTGCAGAGAATCCATGTACATCTCCCAGGAGAGGATAAACTACATTTACTGGCTATTCTTAGGACTGCACCCACAGGGTGGGTATTTCCCACACCCTTCTGAGCTTCCTAAATAATACTGACTGATATGCAACTTAATTTCATTATAATTCTAACTGAATGGCTTTTTTAGAAAACCACCCCTAAATTTTCCCACCTGTATTGGGTATGGAAGAGAGTTACTCTACAATAGTGGTTAGTTTTTCACAATGCTGGTTTCTAGAAAAGTCTGCTGTGTGTTAAAAATACCCAAACACCCCCACAACCACCTCAAACCACTGGAATCAAGGATACCTGTCTGCCACTAATGAGTTATTTCATTCAGCTGCCAACCTCACAGGCCACAGAGAATAAGGTATTTAACAAAAATAACAACCTTATACAGTGTAGTTCCATTTTAATTCAGAGCCAGGAATGTTTCTAATGTGTGCACAGGCTGAGGTTTGCTTGAGTGAGCTTTGATCTCCACAACAAGCAGATTCTCACCTTTGCTGTGATATGACAGCAGACGTAAAACCAAAGCTTGGGTAATTTTCATATCTTACACAAGGAGACAGCTGAACCCTTACAAGTAACAGAGGTAGCAGGAAGAAACAGGGATCCCTTGAATTATCTAAGATATGGGCTGCTTGCCTTGGAGAAGGAGTTTTAGAAAGATACTGCGGTGTGGTGAGGGAGGGCAAGGAAATAAATAAATAGATTTAAAGTCAAGATGAATACAAGCTTGGGAGCAGACCTGAAATTCACAGAACTATCTTATCTTAAAAGCATTTCATAATTAAGAAATTATGATAAGATAGAACCATTGCAGAAAAAAATGGTTATTCAAAAAAGCAAATATTTATTGCTCTTTTAGTACACACTTTGGAAAGTTCTCTGCACACATTGATGAAAAATACTGTTTTAGAAGTGTGAGATTTTTTGCACAGATAATTGTTCCAATTATAATTCTTTTTATGTCGAGTACACATTCTATAGCAGATAAGTGACAGAGTCTAAGCACCTCCACCAGCCAGTGAGGGAGTCTGAGCACCTGGAGAGCTCAGACTGCAGGACCTTTTGGTACTTTTGCACAGTGACAGGAAAGGGAGCTCAGGAGGTATCTCTGGCCAGGATTGGGACTGCACTGGCAAATGTCTGCAATCCCAGGGCTGGCTGCTCTTGGGTTACACTGGTCCTGCTCAGAATATGCAGAAGGTCTCTCTTGGAACTCTGTTATGGCCCTGGCTGTAATTTAGCATTATTTTTTAAAGGGTGTAAGGGCTGGTTTGCACGTCACCAGAGCAAAACTGTTTCACACTGTTCACCACACAGACAGAACAGGACACTTGTTCCATGACACTTGTGTTGCATCGGTGAGGGTGGGGAAGTTGGAGGCTGAAAATCTTTTCCAAACTGATGAACCTTGGAGGCCAGAAAGTGCCAAAGTTGATACAAAGTCTGTGCTGCCTTTTGGGAATATTCCTTAGGGCAGCTCCTAATGCTGCACTCCTGCCTTTCACCTGACTCAGACACCAGTGCTGAACTGTAACCCCTGCCCAGCTTCTCTCAGCAGGGCCAGGCTCTGGGTTTGAGTTACCATCTCTGGGGTGACACTGTCACCTCTGCTGATGTTTAATCAGCTGGCAGCACTTCACTGATGGTACCAAAACCAGAACTGCTACTGATGCCAGCATCCAGGTCAGTGCTAGTTTTGGACTGAATCTCCTAGATCCAGATGGAGACAGAATTCAGCATCCTTACAGCTGGATCTATTCTGATCCCTAAGAGGAGGAATTCTGCTGCCTTCCTAACAGAGAGAAGGGAACAGTGCTGGGGACCATGCCTGGTTCAGGGTCCAGCCCTGCCTGACCTCAGAGAGTGTCGCTGCCAGAACCAAAGCTCTGCCATCTTTCTTCTTCACTGAAGGTAAAAAACCCTCTGCTACAGAGCTTCCAGCATGTGCACTAACTAAAGGAGGGTCACAATGGAAGGTGATTATCACACTTGGGATCTGAGATTCCTTACAGTTATTCTGTGAGGAACTGGTAAGTTTTCAGTGCCTCTAAATTTTCATATTCTTTCTGAGAAGAAGGAGCAGATAAAATGATGGTCTGACACTTGATTCTGAGGGAATTTTAAACACAACTTAAGACCAGCACAGAAGGGATTTCTGACAAGGGCATGTAGGGACAGGATAAGGGATAACACTTGTCTGATTTTCGTTCAGAAAAAAGTGCCTTGTTTTATGTTCAGGCCATCACAGCCTTTTCCTATGCTCTGTTATCCAAAAGCACAGCACATCCAATGAAAATATTCAAAATTTCACACTATCTGCAGGAACAAATGCAAGTACTTCAGAATATCCACTTAGCCATAAACATAATTTAGAACTACATTCACTTTCTATGTTAATATTTAGTCAAAACCATAACAAAGCTTAGGAAATATTTCTGTTCTACTGATTATATTGGAGAGGAAGAACTGAGTTTCCTTCCCCTCAGGAAACCTCCAAGCCCACTCCAGTGAGGGGAGAAGAAAGGGAACAGACACGTACTGTGAAAAGTGCACACATTCGATCGATCTTCTCTGGATTCCTGGGCCCTCCATTCTTGTTTAACCTCACCATGAACCTCTCACTGAAAAACAAACAATGGTAAAAAAACAATGAGCTTTTCCTGTACATACTTCAGCACAAAAATACAGGTAGATTTGGGTTTTATTAAAAAAAGATGCAATGGTTGTTATAATTCCAAAGTCTATAAAACAATATTTACTGGTCTATAAAAAGTGACATGGAATAGTTATAATTTTAATTAATTTGCTACCAATGTTTAGAACTTCAGAGAGTCCTGAAATGCCACAAAGAAATCCACAAGAAACAGATCTTTGATGATTCTTTTGAGATGTCAGTAAGTCAAGAACATTTTACCAGATGCTTTAATGACATGGTAAAATCCATTCTTTCAGTAAGAATTTTGTAATGTGTTAAGTGGGGAGCAGGACAATACTACAACTTCACAATACCACACTGACAGTCACTTTACAACATTACATCTTCATAGCTACCTCTTTCTACCTAATACATGAATCAATGTTACATACTGTATTTTAAATTTCCAGTTAGATGTAGTTTTGAACTTTCAAAACTGAGGTTTTTTTAGGGTTTTTAAAATTATTATTGCAGCCCTAACGAGCATTTCATTTCCATACAGGAGCTGAATGCAATATTGTGTGCCACAAAATCCTGTGCAGACCATCCCTTGGACAATGGCAGGGAAGGGGCTGACAAGTCTTTGAGCTGAGCTGTCTGTATGGATTTCCTTCATTAACAAAAGCTGTATTGCTTAGTGTGCTTTTAAAGCACTCAAGGAGATATTCTGGAGACTCACTTGATGGTCTCTTGCAAGGTTTTCCTCCATTAATAAGTGGAAATCTTTTAAAATTTGCAATTCCTCTTTTCCTTGTTAAAGGCATGAAGAAAATCTGGTTCCTGCCCCCTATTCCAGTGCTCTTCAAGAAATGAAGCAGCCACCACCTCTCTCACCTGTTGATCACCATTCCCTTATTCCAGCACCACTGCAGGAACAACCTTTACATTCCTTCATTTCCAGTCCTCCCTCGAGTCCTCTTGAGTTTGTGTGAATAAATAATTAAAGGGACTTTGAGTCAACTGCAGCACTTGACAACTGTGGAACAGGAAGAGGCATTTGGCCAAAGAAGGCAGAGAGTGACAGGGCAGCAGTGCCAAGAGGCCACCCCAAAGGACTGAGCCAGCTCCAGTTCTCCCTCTGTTCCTTGCACATCACTTCTCCTAAACTTGTGGGGTTTTTTCTCACCCCCAGCATTCCTCTAATCTTTGATATCACTACTGATCAAGAACAGTTTACTATTATTCTGCTATTCTGTTATTCTACTAAGGTCTCACTGGTGCTGATACTGTCAGGATCCCTGGAATGGTCCCTGGAACAGGACTGAACCTTTTTACACTGGTGACCCACATTATGAACTAGTAATTCAGCTGCTTCCTATTTTACAACTGTAAATTTATTTCTATGTCAAAGCAAATCTGGAAGAATAACCCTGTTTCCAATGACCTGGAAATCCACTGCCTTCATCTATCACTGCAGGTCTGTTTTTAGACAAAAATACACATTTAGGGTCAAGAAACTTAATGGGAATTCAGTATCTTAATTTCTTCTTTTAAGAGCTACATCCTTGGAAAAAATTGAGTCTCCAGTGTGTCTTTTTCTCAAGCTTATCTTCTGCACAAGGGCAAGAGCATGCACAGAATCTAGGCAACATTAAGTCCAGTTTAGTAAGACAGAAATATCAAATCTGAATAAACTCCATGTGGAAATTAATTAAAACCCCAGTAGTTATAACTGTCAAATGAGTGGTGGAAATGAAGCATGGGAGGTACTGAGATGCAATCTGACTGCTTGATCCTACTGCTGCCCAAAACCAAAAACAACCCACAAAACACCCACAACCAAAACCAACAACCCAATAAAAGTTTTCAGCTATTCTGAATATACACCAAAATCAGTTCTTTTGCAGAAAATTGGAGATAAACGCATCAAAAGAGAGAAAAAAATTAACATTTTACCCTGCTGAGCTCAGACCTAAGACGTGCCACATCAGAAGCAGTATCTTAAACAAAAGCTTATTTATTCCTCTTGCTCCTATATGCTAGAAGCAAGCTCCAATTACTCTAATTGCAGCATCTCCTCCTGTGCTAATTCACATCATAGTGAAACCACATCTTGTGCAGCACTAAGCCAGGGTTTACAATCACTCTCATGATTAATAATTGCTACAGCTACTCAAATATAAGAACCACTGCTCTGACAAGCAAAGTCAAACAGCTTCTTGTTCATTGACTTGAAAAGGAGGAAAAATGAAAGGAGTGTAGTGTCTCCCTTCTCGGCTTCCCCAAAGTGACTGAAAGGCAGGACCATACTGAGCTCTGCAGAAAGGAAGGAAGCCATCAATGGTTTGGGATGTTTCATTTTCAGTATAAAAAGGGGGCAAACAGGGACAAAATTTCTTGTTGGGTGAGCAGGAGTGGCCCTGTGCCCACAGGGAGTTTTTGTTGTTGAGGTTTGTTTGTGATGTTCTTCGTACAATGTGTGAAGACGACAACAAAAGGAAAGGGCTGGCAAAGAGCTTGGGCTGGACTGGTGAGCCCTTTGTGCTCCTTCATGGGCATGTTTCATTACTGGGGGTCTTTCAAGGCAAAAATTCTGACTAGCATCAATTTGGGAATGTAGGTACAGCATTAATAAATGCATAATGCCAAAGCTGTGGAGGTCTGCAGTGAGGCTGCAGATCAATTTTCTGTTTGAATTGGAGACTGGTGATAAAGAACGTGGACTAAAAAAATTAATTCTTTAACAAAGTATAGGAAATTGGTTTTCTGAAGCAGGGACAGCAGCACATTAGGGCTTCATTCTCCTTAGGCAGAAACCTCTCATCTTATACCCTTTCCTTGCCTTAAATAATGGTCCAGCAGCTATTTCTCCCAGAAACAAAACCTCCTTCAACCTCTCCATTCCAATGTGCCACTGAAAGGAAAAAAGTATAAATGCTCCCCAATTTTTCTCATTTTCCTCAGTGCTTCTTATTTCCTGAGCAAACTGGGGGAACGCTGAAAACCCCCAATATTATTAAAAATACCTCAGCCCTTTTTCAAAAGCTGTACTTAATTGAGTTTTCAGAATTTAGCATGGTACCAACCCCTTCTAAGAATACAGATGATTTTAAAAATATGTATTGGTCCATGACACACATAAAAGCACTCAGGGGAAGGGGTAAGGTGGTAGTGGAGAAGATCAGATAACAACTTGGTGTCTCCCTAGGTTTCTTTCTGACACTTTTAGTATCACGCAAAACCTTACCTGCATGCAAAATACAAACTCAGGAACAAAAATCTAAAAATGCTGGCACAAAAGCCTGAAGTTTGCAGGAATAAGCTACAAACACTTGCCCAGCCGGGACAGTTCATCTCCTTTCAGTCCTACTGGTTAAAAATAAATTATAAGCACGATACTATTTAACTTCTCCCCCATCTCTGTCCCTGAAAAATCTCTAGTTTCTTCTTTAAAGAATGTTAACATGCCTGACAATAATTCTAGAGTAACATTTGAGCTGACATATGAGTACCATAAACATTTGAAGATGCTTCTGTAAAAGCACCATATTTTGTCCCAGATAAATCTCAAGAACCAGCTTCACACAGACCATCCAGGAGAGGGCTTGGGATGAGCTGGTCACTCTGTGGCAACTAAACCTTGCCAATATTTCCCTTCAAAATATCCCAGTCTTGCTATGAAAGACCACATTTTGGGCAGTTTACTTCATCAGTGCCATCAAATACTGCATTCTTCCTGCCCCTGTGTGTACAAGCTCTACAAGGACAATATGTTGACCAAATGAATGGAATTATGTTAGGAATTACTGGTATAGGATCAAAGCATTTTCTTAAAGCTGCAAAAAAGGAGCTTGTTTCAAAACAGGAATTAAGTTAGGAGAGAAACACCATGAAAAAGATCCCTGGGGCTTGGTGTGAGAAGGGGAGAGAAAACTGAACCACAGTCTCAAAACTTTACAGTTTGGACAAGCTAATGTTTGCATGGTTTAACTTGAGAAGCTGTTCCTGTACCAAAGAAGTTCACTGACCCAGCAGAGCAGAAGTTTTAAAGCCCCAGGGCAGCAGCATTAACCAGTTTTCCAGAAAGCAATTACTGCTCCCCACCATCCTATTTGGAGGCTGAGGGAAAGCTGGGCTCTACTGTCCTGGCTTTCCATTTCTGTTGCACCCTGCAATAGAGTTAATGATAACCACATCAGGCTTCTCATATTTGCTTGCACAACTTCACACAAGGAAAAAATAGACTTTTATTTTCATTCCATTGGCATTTGGAAATTTATCCAAACCTCTTGAGTTTGTCAACTGCAAGAACATTACCACAGTCAGTGACTGAAACGGTCACATCAGGACAGCACTGCAGCCTGATGCTTTTGAACACTCTGTAGGAACTTTCTAAAAAGGAAAAAAGCCTCACTTCAGGCCTTCTGAACTTTATTTCATGAGCATGGTCTCATGTTCATGAAGAAAGCACGCACCTATATCGACATTTTAGTAATTTCCCATTGTGAAAAATAATGGGTTCTGCTCTTGAAAGATGATTTAAGCAGTAGGAATATCCTCTGAAAAAGCTTTTCAAGTTTATTTTCTGTTCAGCATTATTATCTTTCTCAGTTGCTAATTTTTGCTCATCCTCTTGGAAAAAAATCTAGGTCCTTACAGCTGCTGTAAGACTGACCTAATAACAAAATCTCCCAGAGCTGCACAGAACGAGTCTCCATTCTCAGTGTGAGTGCCACAGGAAGCCAGAGCATATGTAGAGAATGGACCCGTGTCTGTGAAGAACTCAATTCCCACTTCCAGTGTAAACCACGAGCATGTCCCTGATCCCAGCAGTGTTTGAGCAATCCATCACCCACAGCGGTCACTGCCGGCCCCCGAGACAGGAGCTGAACTCTCAGTTTGCTCACTGTCTCAACAGTGACTCATGGACTATTTAAAAATCTTCCTTTTCAGGAGAGTGTTCAGAGTGTGTTTGGTTTTTCCCCTTTTCTTTTACTGGGGGGAGGCAGGAGAGTTCTTTCCCGAGCTCTCTTATCCAGCAGCTCTGCAATAACCCTGCTTTCACAAACAACTGAGGCACAGTACACTGCTTTGGTTTATGGAGTGTATTTTATAAAGACATCTTAGAGAAAAGAACACCAAATCTGTGAGGGAAATGAATCTGGCCCTGAGAAGACGGCTCCAAGCAACACAGTTTGCTTCCCAGCAAATTCAGGCTTAATGCTCATGAATTATTAAATTACCACATCGGTGAGAAGCCCCGGGGGAGGATTACAGAGCTTACAGTAAGACTGTTACTGCAAACACTGGGTTTCCATGGAAACAGAAAATAGTGAAAATAACTACCTGTCATTTCTCTTGCCACATTCAAGGGAAAACCACCACAATGTTAAAGTGTTATTGAGGCTTGCAGGGGAAAGGAAGCTAAGCACCAATTACATTCTCCTTGACTTCTCATGACTCTGCCACACTTGAACATTTGACACCATCATGAGGATTTTTCTGTTATTTGCATCATGAAAGGTATATATTTTTGCTCCTGAAAGGAATTCTGACAATTAGAAAAGGCTTCTATTAAAAAAAAAAAAAAAAAAGAGTGAGAGACTTCAGTCATCTAGTGTGATTCCACAGTGCCAGTGATTTTAACTAATGGAAGGCAAGGCAGAGTGACCCTGCCAGGTGGCAGGTGAGGGAAGCTTTGCAGGGAAGACTTCTAATTTTGGATTACTGGTATTTTGTGGAATAAGGCTTTTATCACCAGCTCTAACCTGGGAGAACCTAATGGTTCTGAGGTCTGATACAGCAGCTGTCACATTTAATTCTTGCTCCACAAGAGCTTTGCACATGACAATTTCTGTCAGGAACACAGACCTGGCTTTTGAGGGGGAATTTTGCCACAAAAAGAGCTCAGGCATAACGAGAGGATTCCATACACTAGGCCTTCCTAGAGACAGAACATGACTTGGAAGTGTTTCCTCTGAGCTCACTTAGACATTTAAACAACACAGATTTCCCTGCTGCCCCTCAAGTGAGCAGAATTTCTTTCAGCTGTGTGTGTTCACGACATTGTCATTCCTCCTAAGAAGGAAAAGAGAGGAAGTTTCAATGCCTGCAACTATTTCCAACTTAAAAATGGAAATAACCCTGCAGAAAACTCTATATCCCTGCCTATTTGTATGTCATACTTGATCTCCAACCCAAAAAGCCCCCACTTGTGGGGGGAAGGAGAATGGTGGTGGTGAGACATACAAAATAAGATGGATATTTGTAAAAGCTGCTGCTTTAGAATAGCTACCTATTAATAATTTCATAGGAACTATGAAAGATAGTCATTTTATAGAAAAGAATTAACATCTCTAATAACATCACTTAATCTCTTACAGCAACTTTCATATACAAATCCAGATAGCAGCACTTTCTTTTGCATACACTATTAACAAGACAGGATAAACAGGAAAACCAAGCAAATGCAGATTCCAGAGAGAGATCCCAGGAATGAAAATCAGATGAAGCAACCAATAGAGAAAATGAAAATGCATCACTCCTCCTGTGTCATTTTCTAAAAATCTACCCACCAATAAACCTTATTAGATACTCCACAGGTTTTGTCTTCAGTGATGACAAAACTTGTGTTTTTCAGAAGTTCTACATTCTAGCAGAAAGGCTCTTTGTTCCAGTATGTGTGCAGCAGACTTCAGAGACACACAGATTTTCCACAGTCACTGCAGTGACCAGGACAAGGCCATTGCTGTGGGTAGCAATATTCCTTCATGTTTGCTGAGATTTTTGAGGAAGTTCACCTTGAGCAGGATAAAAAGTCCTGCTGCTACAATTACTATTGCTATGAATTATCTATTGCACAAAACTCAGAAAAATACTTCCCTTGAAATACTAAAGCCACACCAAACTAAAGTACAGGAGGAGCTGATGGAGGATTAGCTATCCTAACAGAGCAGATTGCTAAAAGACAGGTAAAAATTGAAAGACGTGTTTTTTTCATGACTAAGCAGAAGAAAGAACTCATTAGTTGGTAAGGTTAATCCCTGGGAAAATTTTCTGAATATTAAAGAAAAAATTCCGAGTGATACAAAGTTATTTTTTCCCCAGCAGACAAATCATTATACTGACAGTGAATGAGATAACTTCTCTATTTTAAAATAGTTATGCTATTAAAAATATAACAAAAGGCAAATTTAGTGCATATTGCACAATAAAAGTAAAATATAATTGTCTGCTTCCTTACATAGCAACTGGCAGTAAAGGAACATGATAATATTTTAAAGCAATTAACTGGGGATAAATGCCCACACATTGTCCCAGCACTCCCAAAGCCATTACTTGAGAGAGAAACAATACAGAAAAGGTTCTTCAGGCCAGTCCCACATCATGGAAGAGAATGCAGTCAGACTGGTTGGACACAGTTTTTCCTGCAGATCCTTCCACATTAATTAACAATTTCTCTTTCAGCTATTCAACTTCAATCATATTTATATACCCAGTAACCCTTCTTTCATTTCTCTGACCTTACTAATGCCAGTCTTACTCTTATTCATTTCACCTGCCACCCCCTCTCTCCACTGCCAGCTGCCAAACCTCCCTCTGCCCAAGCACAGTCTGGTGCCTAGAACGTGTACAAGTGCTACAGTCCTGCTTTGGGCAGGTAGGGCTGCTCTGTACTGGTGTTCCTGCATCAAGGATGCTGATCCTGCACATCAGGAGAGGACTCAAACCCCTTCTCAGACAGGATTTGTGGGAAATTTGCCATTGCACTTCACAAGTTGCTCAGTGTTTGAAATGGAAGCTCCTGAGAGTGGTAACTGTCTGCATTAGCAAGTGTTACAGGAAAATTATTCAAGATGGCATGTGTAATCACAATGTAATTTTAGCTACACTGTTCCTGTTAACATTTTTTAGAAGCTGATATACATTCCTATTGACAGTTTAGACGTCAAAAAAAAACCATGACTAAATGATGATGAGAACCATGGAGCTAATGGCCATCATCAAGTACAGAGATGAGGGATTCCTGTCAAATTTGTCAAGGTAACCTTCAGCAGATTTGTATTCTGACATCTGAATTGGGAATACTGTGTCTCAAAAACTCCTACTACAGAAAGAGTGAAAATCAAATCCCCTACAAATTCATCATTTCTAAATCCAGTGTTTCCAAAAGGTGCATTGCATTCTGCTCTACCTAAACACTGGCACAAACATTTTCTTTTTATAGCCTTCCCCTGCCACTCAAGTGCAGTATTGTGACTTCTACAGGACCAGGTTGTACAAGTGAGTAGCAACTTGAGAAAACACCTAACACTCACACACTGGTTAAACCAAACCCAGTGTGGTCATGCCCCAGAAGTTTATTTGTTTACTAGGACACATTTAAATTGATAATGATGTTCTCTAACAGTTTTACACCTTTACTACCTTGAACTGCTTACACATTTGTCTGCTGATTTTTATCACAGAAAATAATTTGGTTGGAAAGTGTCCCAAGATCCAGAGGTGAGTTACAAATGGGAAATCATTATCTCCATTACCTCTGCAGTTACCACCAAACCCCACTGCAGAGCAGTACTCACAGCCAAACATTGCCACTGAACATTTTTTGACTCAGCCTTGAAAAACAGGGGCAGATGATTTTATGTCAGATGACTTTTGAGCAGCTGAATCCAACTATCCTGCTGTAGACCCAGAGCGTTTTTTCAGTCCATAATTATGTTTCCAAACCATGTTTCTCTCCCGAGAACTGCTTTGTCAATGGTGCTAAATCCTTAACACAAGACTTGGGACAGACTGTACTGCTCACATTCTCCCCATCATCCACCCACAAACTGAGAACATTTCCACAAAAAACATCTTTCCGTATCACCTATTAGCAAGAGCTTTAAAGAGCAAGCTTGTGTTTTTTTCTCATTTTGGCTACTGCTTTTAAATTTTAACACTGAAATAGATGTTTCCCAATCAAACTCCTAGCCTATGTTGCAGTGGTTACAATCCTGTCTCACCCCAAAGACATGGGCAGATATTTAAAACAGACACTACAGAGAACACCTGATCTCTCAACAAAAGGTTTGAACACTTTCTGTAGGAGAAATGCCCACATGCACTTCCTCAGTCACTCCCATCACCAGCACCATGGGCACTCAGCACATCTCCCAAACCCCCAGTCATGAGGAGGTCGTTGCTAAAATGGGAATGGCAAAGGCTCAGTAAGTAGGAGGAGGCAGGTGGAGGAGTCACCAGCAGAAATATGCACAACACCATTTTCCATGCATAATTACTGCTTAGGCCCCTAGATCTTCAAATTCAATCATATCAGAGTTTCTCTTTTGTTCTGTTCACTCTCCATAATTAAGGATATTTCTAGATGATGAGAAAGTTTTAAATGCCAGTGGTGTGTAAAATCGGGTAACTGGTTGAAGATGTAGGCAGAAAGAAAAACATTCACATGTTTAAACATAAACTTTATAAAGCAAAAATAAGATGGAAATTTATTTATCTTTTTTCATACTCAAAAGGCTGAGAGAGTTGGGATGATTCAGCCTGGAAAAGAGAAGGTTCCAAGGTAACCTAGCTGCCCCTTCCAGAACTTGAAAGGATCCTGCAGGAAAGATGGAGAGAGACTCTTTACAAGGGCTGGCATGAGAGGACAAGGGGGAATGGCTTCACACTGGGAGTGGGTTTAGATGAGATATCAGGACTCAATTCTCCCCTGTGGGGGTGGGCAGGCCCTGGCACAGGGTGCCCAGAGAAGCTGCCCCTGGATCTCTGGAAGTGTCCAAGGCCAGGCTGGAACCCAGGAGCAACCTGGGATGGTGGAAGTTGTCTCTGCCCATGGTGGGGGGTGGAATGACATGGTCTTTAAAGTCCTTTCCAAACCAAACCATTCTGGGATTCCATGACAGTTAGTGGACTTATCAAGCTTATTTTCAGAAAAAAACGCTGCTATCACACTTCTGAATGTGTAATTTTTTAAAGTCATGCATAATGCCATGCATTTTCCAGAAAAAAAGTTACTATATAGGTATCTAAACATCATTGCTTTACTGAATTTAATCTTTTTTCACCTATCAAAATCATGCTAAAAATGTAAAAAAATGTAAATAGATCTCTTATTTGTTGCATCTTTCTAGCACAAATAACACTCTGCATCCCTTTGTCTACCAGTTTCCAGCTCCTTGAGAGCAGTTTCATCCAGCCTGTATCTCTTTATTCTATCAAGTTTAATACTTTTCTTCTGTTGAGGCAGGAGGTGCATTCCCATATAACCAAACAAAATTAGTTGGCTCTGATATGATTTGTGCTTTACAAATCTATGTTGATTTTTACTTACCATCTTGTTAGTTTTTAGTGCCAACAAGTAGTTTATTTGTTCCACCACTTTTTGCATTTGTCATCAGATTGCAGCTGACCTTCTTAGAGAGATTGAGGCAAAACAGCCATTAAATACTCCAGTTATCTTGGAAACATCTGCTCATGGCTTAATGTCCCCTCTAATCTGTTCAGTTATTTCTTGATTTTTTAAAAAAAGGGTTTTTTTGCTGGCAAAGCATTATAGAATTATTCTATTTTTTGTTCTTGATGCCCTTTGCTAGTTGTATTTTTTCTACAAGTTTCTGTCTATTCCAATCCCTGTTTGTGCAATTTCATTTGTCCTTTTTTATACTGCCTTCCCAACTCCATTTCATCACAGAACATGATACAGACTTTCTGTTGTTCCTATATATTTAATCTTTCCTTCATACTGAAACAATTTGCTTTTGTGCTCTTCAACAGTATCATTCAGAAACAGACAACTCTCAAATGTAATTTCTCCATTCACTTTACCTATCTCTGTTTGATCATTATTGACATCTTCCTTACTGAGTTTACCATCTTTACAGTAACATTTTCTTTGCTGACTTTTTGGTGTTCTGCTCAACTCGATCATTCCATGATCATTCACCCAAAGGTATGTCCCACAATGGGTATAATCATTGGCTATAATCCAAACTGGATCAATTACCACATCATTTTCCAGTAACTTCCACCTAGCAAACAAACTGAGGTGTTAAAGATGACTCACAAAGTTGCTACACTACTGGCTTTTGTATGCAAGAAAAAAAGAAATCCCAAATACTTAAAAACAGACAAACTTTAATCCCTTTTAATCTGAGTCTTCAAGTTCTATTTACTTACAAGTACTGCTTTTTGTATTTCTGTCAGACAAAAAATAAAGCAACTTTTTCCTTGTGTTTACCTCTAGGTCTGACCCCTCTGATGGCAGTGTTGTTATTCTGCTGTCCATAGCTCCCCACTGTCGTCCTCTGCTCCTTCTTTGCTGACAATCATTAAACACAGGAACATTTTTGTATTCAGAACCTGGGAACCATTCAAATGGTATTTCAGCTGCTGCTCCAACCTTCTGATTGCTGATCCACACCTGGTGCATGCTGTTACTTCAGCTCTTGAAAACACTGGAACTTTGAGCAATTCTTCACTTAACCTCCCTGGGAAATAACTCCTGGCACCAGCAGGTTCAGGGAGGTTTGTAATCTAGCACATGTCCAAGGCAGTAATGCTGAAAGCCACTCAGCCTCCAGCATGAACTGCTTGGGTAAGAAATTTATCAACCTCCAAACCATTTCAGAAGTCAGTTTTTCCCTTTCATTTAGAGTGCAGTGTGCAGAAGCCTTGCTTGGGTTTTTCACCTTAATGTATTATTTCCCGAGAGGAAAGAAAATGTTTTAAAGTTGATATAAAAACATCATTCTAAATTTGTAGCAATGTGTTTGTCTATTTTCTGGTTTCTTCTCCAAGAAAGAGCACAGCCTCATTACACACTTCTTCCCCAGCACTCTTTGGGATGTCAGAAAATGTAAAAATTATGCTGTTTTCACTACAGCAGACCACTGATGCTTAATGCAAGGGGCTAAGTAATAACAACTGTTTGCAGAAAAAAAGCATTACTATATATATTTAAATTTGCCTGGAACACTCTTTGTGCTTTTTCTCATTATAACTATCACTTCCTTTTTTTTTTTTTTAATCACTGGCAAAACCCTTTCTCTAAGGCTGTCCACTCAGTGTTTACATACAAACTGCAGCCCAAGACAATTCACCTCCTTTCAAAGCAATTTCTGCTGGAAACAGCACCTGTCCACCTGCCTCTTCCTGGCAGCTTTTCTCATCTAAATTATTTAATGTTTTACTGCTTTGCAGTAGGAACTAGTTGGGTGCATTTTTTTGGTTTGGCTTTCCATTTCCACCTACCCCTCTCAACAGCTATTTTCTGGTCCTTCTCTCAAGAGAGGAATCACAGGCACATCCTGAACTACATCAACTGGAGTGTCCAAAGAGCTGCAAAGACAGGAAGGGTGTGCAAGGGAAACCTCTACAGGAGCAGCTGAGGGCCCTTGGTTTGTTCAGCCTGGAGGAGACTGAGGGAAGACCTCACTGGGGCCTTCAGCATCCTCCCAAGGGGCAGAGGAGGGGAGGGGACCAATCTCTGCTCTCTGTGCCCAGGGACAGCAGGGAAGGGCTGGAGATGTGTCAGGGGAGGTTTAAACTGCATATGAATGAATCCCATCAAGTCATCAGAGCTTTCTAATACAGACAATTTTTAGTGGGATGTACCCTGAAGAGATACAAAACTTCTCACTTACTCTGAGCTTTCTTCTGAAGAGAGGAAAGAACAATCTGTGACTCTTCCCTCAGCTGGAAACAAATCTACATCTAGTTGCTGAAAACTAGGAGAGTTTTGACTATGGCAGCACAAGTGACTGTCAGGATATGCTTTTACCAAAACTCAGAACACCACTCTAACATGGTCAGATTGGACCAAGCTGCATTTGTTAAACTTCCAAGACAAAATAAATGCTGCAGTGCTCTTCTACATACTCTGATGTTTTCAAAACACACGTTTGTAAAAGAAAAAGCCAGTCCATCTCGTGTTTGCTAACACTGGTACCAATTAGTTCAATAAACTGAGAACACAGACACAGGGATGAATGTTAAGAGTTTATGTTGAGAGCAATACAGTGATGAGAAAAAGCTATTTTGTGACAGGCCTGGAAGGCAAGGAGTGGAGGAATGTTAGAGAGGCACACAGCAGTCCCTTGTCAAACCAGCCCCACAGCCTGGCCCTGTCACTATTTGTGCTTCTTAACCAACAGCCCTAGGGAGGAAGCTAGGAGACACCAAGACCCTCAGTAATGTCTGGAGGCAAAATCAGAAAACAAAAAAAATTCAACCATTCTGTGCCTTTAATGCTTCACTAAATTTGCTATGCAAAGACCAGTTCTTCTGATATTCCCACACAAGGACTGCAGGGCCAGCAATTCATGATTTACCAGCTCTGTCCTTCCAGCTGGGCCACAAGAACACACCACGTGTTTATCTCCAATGTATTTGCTCTGCTCACAACTCTTTTCCTAGGGAGCTTTTTAGCCATTTGACACGTTCCTACCTGATCTGTTTGCCTTCCCGGACGTCGTACAAAGAGAAAAAGACATCTGTGTCCTCTCCAATGGTGTTGTAGGTGAAGCTCTTCAGGCTGAGGAAGAAGTGATGAGGCACTGGCATCCGACAGGCTTCCCCATGCCGCTGACGGATCGTGTCCACCTGATTCAAACCAGGGACAACCATTGGCACTTCTAGATATTCTGTAAACTTCTATATATTCTTCTAAATAAAGCACACCCAACCAACTTGACCATTTGAACTGACATCTGTGGCAATTTCAGGCACACGAAGGATGAGGCAGGCACAGCAGGTCAAGGGAAAGCTTCTTTCTAATTTCTGACTCCATTTTTTATACATTTTGGCCAGAAGGTAAAAGATTGGCTAAACAAGTCGCCACTTTCTTGATCTCATTGGTGAACATCACCATCAGTCATATTCCTCCTTTGAGAGGAGAAATATGTAAACAAAATAGAAAAATTCTAATTATCTACATAGTTTACATGAAGCTGCGTGAGAACCTCCACTACAAACACTGGAAAGCAGGAAAATTCAGGGTGACAGACATCCTGCTCTCCTCTCGCCATCAAGCAAAAGTTTAATCTCAAATATATTCTGCCCCAGAGATAGGTGCTAGATTAAGCTTTCTGCCTCTATTTTTAACACTTCTAATTTGAATAGATTGATGAAACTGTGATAATCAAGTAGATATAAAACAAACGGTTTATGCATTGGAAATCTGATTTTATCAAGTAAACCAAGTGAATCCTATTTCTCAAATTTTGCCTTGATTCTGGTACTGAAAATGAATTTTAAGATGGCACTGGAGTAGTTCCTGTTTTTCTTAAAGTAGATGGACTTCAAAGCATTTTTAGTAACATTTGTTACATTGTTTCTCTTGAGCAGCTGCAATTCACTTACAGAGGCCATTCATGTGACCATTAGGAGGAGGGCAGCGTCTGTCCCCCTGCACTGGGCACTGCTGAAGCCACACCTTGAATGCTGGGGCTTGAGCCCCTCACTCCAAGGAAGAACTGAGGTGATGGAGCCTCTCCAGGGAAGGGAATGGAGCTGGGGAAGGGTCTGGAGCACAAGATGAGGAGCAGCTGAGGGAGCAGGGGGGGCTCAGCCTGGAGAAAAGGAGGCTCAGGAGGGACCTTATTGCCCTGGGCAACCCACTGAAAGGAGGTTGTTGCCAGGTGGGGGTTGGTCTCTTCTCTCAAGGAACAAGCAACAGGACAACAGAAAATGGTCTCAGGTTGTGCCAGGGAGATTTAGATTGGATATTAGGGAAAAATTCTTCACAGAAAGGGTTGTCAAGCACTGGAACAGGCTGTTCAGGGAAGTGGTGGAAATTTAAAGGTTGTGCAGATATGGCGCTCAGGGACAGTTTAGTGGTGGGCTTGGCAGTGCTGGGGGAATATTTGCACTTCATCTTAAGGGCATTTTCCACTCAAAAACAATCCATGACTTGGAACCAGGCTTAACAGGCCAGTTTATCCTGCAGGTATAAAAAAACTTAACAAGGCTTGATAACATGAGCAACCAATCAAGCCAAATATTAGAAAGGTTTACATTTTGACTCAACATACCAAGATCTATTTACAGCAGTGAACACTGGGGTGGCCAAAGAACAAAAGAGTGTAAATAAATGTATGCTTTCAGGTTTTACAACCCTTTACATCCATTCATGCTGATCTTAATAAACAGGCTGCATGGATATCCTAAGTTCATTAAGATCATCACCTCTGAAAGCATGGACAGGTAGATTCTAACCAAAAAAATCTTAAAATTTCCAGACTTACAATTCAGATTTGTACTGGTTTAAAAGGAATTTTGTACTGGATTTTAAATTAAATCCAAGGAAATCATCATTCTTTAAAGACATGTACCTGTGGAAGCACAGATCTCTGTAAAGATCAAAGCCAGATTCCATGACCACGACTGGATTATATTAGTACAAAAAGGATGTGTGGAACAGAAGCCACAAAGGCAGTCACACAGGCAGAGTGAGGCTTTTGATCTCACTACACAATTTTATCTTTTAACAACAACAGTTACAAGCTCAGGAAAAGAGACCCAAATGGAACTTGAAGAAGGACCTTAGTGACTTAAATACTTGGGAATCTTCTAGAAAGTGTTCTGTGAGTAAGGACTTACCCAGTAATCTCCATCATACCTTTACCTACATAACCAAGAACTTAAAGACAACAAAAAATTCAAATATGGATGGTATTTACCTGTGACGTGCTCTGCTGGACACTGTGTCTACTTGACAAATGCTGTGGAGATACAAAACAGTAAAATTTAAACCTTTTTGAAAGTAAGAAATATTTACATTATATTTATGTAGCATTGGAACAGTAATTCTAAAATATGACCTTCAAAATGATTACCAACTTTTCATGCCTTTTTTCACAGTGTATCATCACTCACAAGACCACTTGTTTTCCTAAAGGCTTTCCTCAGTTAAGCTGTTTCTTTACCTAACCATTTGAATTTACAGGAAGTTTTTACCTTAGCTTTTAAAGTGAATGGTTGTCACAAGTCGGGCAGAATTTCAGAAAGAAATGTTATTACAGTGTTGGAAAATTACATTATTCTGTATAACCTCTGTCTTCTCTTGCTAAATGGGAAGATACCTCACCACTAATCCTCATCTCCTGCTATGCTGTCTGTGAAAAGGTGCACTTGTAAAAAAACACAGGTGTCTAGAAAGAAAGATGGATTTTAGACATTGTTAAAACTTTTTGCTCTAATAAGAAAATGAAATCCTGAAAATTGGTTAAAGACTCTTCTACAATTTCAGCTGCCCAACATCTATAAAGAAGAATCAGTATAAAGAGCTACATGTCAAAAATCTCAGAGGATGATGCTGTATTTAAAGCCTTTTATGCTAGAAGGAGATGTTATAATCAGAAAATGGACTGCAAGACTCACTGAAACCATTTAATCTCCAAAGGGAGATTTAAATACTAATCTAAATTGAAAAGGTTTCAGGGAGCTTTAAAAAAAATTAATGATACTGCCATGCCTTTCACTGTCCATCATCTTAATATTAGCATTTTAAACTGAAATATTAACATTGATATTACCACACATTATTAAACACTCTCTTCATTTGCCCCACCTCTCTCCTGCTATTACAAACCAAACATCTTATTCTGACAAAACATTTACACTCTGTATCAGAAATAGCAGATCAACAAACACAAGGCTTCAAAGGAGGTGAAAGTAAAAGATTGTCCACAAAATGTATTTGGCAATACTCTTAAACTACAACACCATCTTTCACACAGAACACAAATACGATTTTTTTACCACAAAAGGAGAAATTCTTCATAATGAGAATAAACCAAGGAGATACTGGGGTACTGAGGGAGCTGGCAGAAGTGCTCATGAAGCATTTTCAATCCCTCACCAACAGTCCTGGTGAACTGGAGAGGTCCCAGCTGAACACAAGTCAGCAGCAGGCCCAGCTGGCCAAGGATGCCCCTGTACTCAACACTGGTGATGCCACATCTCAAATCCTGTGTCCAGGTTAGGGCCCCTCACTACTGCATCAGCTATTAGGAAGAATTTTGTCCTCAAAGTGTTGTCAAGTATTGGAACAGGCTGCCCAGGGCAGTGGTGGAGTCCCCACCCTGGAGCTGTGCATTTGGGGACAGGGGTTGGTGGGGCCTTGGCAGTGCTGGTTGAGCTCAATGATCTCAAAGGTCTCCTCCAACCTAAACAATTCTGTGATTCTAAATGGCATATTCTGACATCTGCTTACATTCACAGTTATAAAAATGTCCTCCTTCACACGCTCAGTAGAAAAATAATGATCTCCAGCTCCATTGTTTGTCTAACTATTGCATCACCTTCTGAATGTTAAAAGCCTTCAAGTTGGCAAGGTTGCCTATTTAATCTTTTTATCACCTGCAAGCACTCAGAAAGAGCTGGCACAGAAATGACCAGTTATTTAAGCTATTCAAGGTGTCCTGACTTCTTTTGATTGATCTCTAAATCCAAGTAAGAAAGTGAGACACTCAAGCCACACAAATATGAGAGGTGGTCTGAAGAGATTCCTCAGCAAACACTGCTGCTTACAGAGTGTACACTGAGGTAAATCTAGAACAATACGTGGTAAAAACCTCAGGTTTTAAATTCTTCCACAACCAAAAGATGAGATTTGACTAACTCTCTGCTTTCATGCTTCAGGATCACATTATAACAATACAATCACTGACTGAGTTAATTTATGTGCCCTTGCCTCTGGCCAGGCAAAGTGCCCAGAGGGTACGTGCCATTTTTGAGTACTTGGATGGGGGCATGACTGAAAATAGCCAAAATGGATTTATATGGGGGACATTATGCTGGATCAAGTGATTCCCCTGAGGTAAAATAACCAAATCAGTGGATGAGGGAAGATTAGTGGCTGTTGTCTCTCCCCAGCTCAACGAGGCCCTCAGCACAGTCTCCCACAGCATTCCTGTACCCAAGCTGTAAACCTACACCTGCATGTGCAGACTAAACTGTTTGGCCAAAAAACCCAACAAAGAGTAGGATTTTCAGGCTCCAAAGGTAGTGGCTGATGGTATTTATTCTTCAGGGCTCTGTCCTGAGACCCATGTGGTCTTAAACTCTCAGATGATCCTAAACTGGGGGCAGAAGACCCTGCAATAGGCAGGGTCCTACTAAAGCAAGCCAAACATAAGTCAGGGGAGTAGTCAGGCTGCAGGGACATTTAACAATTTATTGTTTCTGTTATCAGGAATGGAGCCAGTAGACTGAGAATAACATTTCCTCCTTTTTCCTCAGCACTGAGTAAACTACAGCTGAAATGCTGCATTCAGCAAAGGCCAGTGAAGCAGCACAAGGTGTTTGAGGAGGATGGAGGGAATGCAGCATTTTGAGTCTGGAGAAGAGAAGGTTTGTAGGGGACCTGTGGCAGCTTTCCTGTAACCATGAAGTTCCTAGCACAAAGAGGTAGCCAGGCTCTCCACAGAGCTGCACAGCAGACTGGCCAAAATACTGTGGTCATCAACTACAACATGGGATACCCCAATGCTCCAACAAGGAAAAATAAAACTCCATCAGGGCAGCCATTGGAACACCAGAACAGGGATCCAATCCTTTCCCTTGAAGAATTTCAACATCCAACAAAAGCACTGAGCAGCTTGGGCAGAATTCAGTATTAACCTTGCATTGAGAGCAGGAAGTTTGCCTAGACCTCCCTGAGGCCCCTTCCAACCTGAGAAGCCTTCCAAAGTGATATAAAAATAGGACTGTTAAGATATTATCCATCTGCATTAAAAAAAAAAAAAAGGTTTACCTTTATTTTGCCCCAAGGATAGTTATCTGTAAAGGTTGTGTGAACTTTAACAGATAGAATGTTCAGTATATCTTTCCTCACCCAAGTGTTTTCTGATGCTTAAACTGATTCCTTTCTACTGTAACCTAGGCCTATTGATTCTTTTCTTATCCATCATTAGGATGAAAAGATTAATTAATTCAGCTTGTGATTCCATTATAACCTCAAATCTCCTCTACAGAACCACCTAAGCTTGTAGTGTCCAAATCTGTGCTTCAGGGTCAACAACTGATGGCAGGAGTTAAAATCTTACATTTATGATTCTCCCTGGTATACTACATTTTTCATATAATTTCTTCAATTTCTCTATATTTTTTGAATTTTGATCCTTCCCTCCACTGAACAAATCAGAAATACCATTTCCAACTTTGTGGATTTTGTATATTTAGTAAGCAGACTCCTTATTTCAGCATCTTAATTAAACTTGAAGGACTACAAAATGGAGGATGACCCCAAGAAATGCAGCTAATTCATCCCTCCTCCTATTTAATCAAATTATTGACAACCATTCTCTTTTTTTTCTGAGTATGGGTTTTCTAATTAGCTCAGTGTTTACATTAATTTCATCTAGAACTGATGACCTTTGGAGAATTTAAATTAAAACAAACATTTAAAACCTTCATCAAAATCAAAGATGGCATCAGCTGTTTCTCCTCTATCCACTAGACTTATCTGTGTTCTGGAACTTTCAAAAATTGCTTATTCTGGACAAGTTCAAGTTCACACTCACTATTACTCATGTCCTTGCTGCAAGTAATTATCATTTTCTTTTATTATTTTTATTATTATTCTCCAGCATTTTTTAAAGGGAGAGAATAATTAGCTCTCCCAGCTCTCTCCAACTCCTCCTCTATCACCTGTTTTTAAGATGTGAAATTGCCTTGCCCTGTGCTGGTATTCTGGAACCTTCCCATCTTCTCAATGATTATCACTAACATGTCTGACATGGCTTCTCCAAAGATACTAACTGGAATGTATAGAGTTCCAAATCTCCTGGAACTGAAAACTTTTTGATAAAGTTACCACCTTACCAGAGTTTACTGGGGCAAGAAGGACATTAAGTGCCATGTTATTTTCTTGCCTCATGTGCCAATTGGTTTCCCCCAGTATAAAAGCATTCCTTTAGTTTCCCAGTTAGTATCAGGTTATTTATACAAAACTGTTTCTTGATACAATTGACCACATTTGCTTGTTACATCTGAATTTGTGCATGGCCTTTCTAATTTTTCTATTCACCCATTTGTGCTATTCTTTCATACTTCTCTATAATTCTGTTCTTGTAAACTGGCTCTCAGTAATCTCAATTTCCCTCTAATGCCTGAAGGAAATTAAGAATTTCTTAATTTATCCAACCTGGCCTGTCAGTGAGCATCTTGTGGTTTTGTTCTTAATTTACTGAAAGAGCTGTCAATTCTCCTGACCTCCGTTTTCTCATCAAACCTCTTTCTCATGATATCTTATTTACCAATATCAGTTTTCAGTGTTGTTCTTCCTCATTCCTTTCCTAACAGTGCCTGGTGAGTGAATCCCATCATTCCCAAGTCAGTTTTAAACCTCTTTCTGTCTTCATATTCTCATCTGACTTCTTATTGGGCTCTAGAACCCAACATACACAAACCTGTTCTCTGTCAATCTTCTTCGTTTTACAAAGAACAACCAAGAAAATCACAACAAAGATTTCATGATCTTCCTGTCCAGTTTGTGCCCAATTGTTTTCCTTATCTAGTAGAGTTTTGGGTAACTGAATTCTTATTTTCTTGACTATTCCTTCTTACCAATCACATTTACCATTTGAATAAAGAATAAACAGTTATGAGGTGATGGCTGCACTAATTTGAAACTATTTATTTAGGTAATCTATTTTTTTTTTATTACAAACTCTGGTGAACTCCTGTCATTTCTCTCACACAGCTGGAAGAAATGCCTAAGCTGCAGCAGTTACACACCCAACAGCTGTGCCTTTCATGAACCCCCTGAACTTGTCCTGAAGACACATACCCACTTCAATAACTCTATAGAAAAGCTAAACCTAATTAATCACCAGTTTGAACATTTCTGCTTTGTGAAACGACTTCAGACACTTGTGTCTTGTAACCCTGCCACTAAAATGTCCCACCCAAGTGTTCCTGACATTCTGCAGGACTTTGTGTTCCTAAATGACAAATTCAATCCAGTGGCAACTCAAGCGCTGAGCTCTGTGGCAGAATTCTGGAAACATATTTTCCCACCATTCAAAAGTAATATGTATTTTTAAAAAGTGCTCTGTCATATTCGTTAAAGTCACAAACATTGTCATAGGGAAAGGGCAATTTGCTTTCCTCCAGGAGCAAAGCAACAATTCCTGACAAATGCTGTGCATTCTGCAGCCACTGGCATTTAGCTTCAGAATGAGTAACGTGGAGAAGCAGGATGTGCAAGGCCTCAGAGCACAACAGTTCTGCCAAAGAGATGAACACAGCATCACCCAGCAGTCACAAACACACTCAGAATGAAACATGAGAGCTAAAAAAGAGGCTCAATTTTAACAACTTACAATTTACCAAGAAGAGCAGTGCTAAGTCTAATGACTGAGTAAAAAATGCTTGAATCTGTTGTCACAGAGAGAAAAGTCTGATGTGTTACCTCACCCACTGCTCTGCTAATGAGTGTCTTCTATGTTACATTTAACATCCTACAATCCTGAAAATATAAGAAAATCATCTGGCTCTCACAACTATTCCTGCAAGATTATTTTACAATGTAAAACCTCACTGCTCATTTGAGCATCCATTAAGTATTTTGCCACAAGTAAGGAGGATTCTCTCCCTGGGTTTTTGCTAAATAATAAAACCAACCCCCAAACCACATTAAAAATAACCCTAAAACAACCTAGGTCACCAACAAACCCTTCCTTCATTTTTAATCAAATTTAAGTTTAAAAAAAGTAACAGGTTTTCAGCTGCTTTGGTTCCTGAAATTGCCTCTGCAATGAAACTGACTGTGAAGAGATGTGATTAGACAGCACTGTCCTCTTGCATCTACAGACTCTGGCAGCAGTGAAGTGTGAAGTGAGTAATGGTGCTGTCCTGAGCCCTGCCCAGGATGGAGCTGCACAGAGACAGTCACAGGACTAAGGGGTGACATAATCAGGCTGCTCTGGCAATAAAAATTGCCTATTTGCAGTACTCCAAGTATTCAGAATAAAAAAATGTGCAGAATAAACCTCAGAGTAATAAACCAATCAATCCTTGGTTAGCAACTAATCTCACAGCTGAGTCTTCACTGATGGAATTTGCTACCGAGTTATTTCCACGCTGTACTGAAGGAAAACTCTGCTGTACTGGCACCAAACTCTCCTCAGACCATGGCAAATTAGGAACAAACTTTAAAAATTACCACAATAGACTAGTTTGAGACATATTTCTCATGCAATAATTCTTACTTCTTCCCATGCACCCCACCATTATACGGTGCAAATAATCCAAACCACCAACAGCACCCAGCTTGTTTATAAAACATGTCTTTGCTCTAAGGAAAAGTCACATCTTGCACACCAAACCCATGGACCTCTCTGCCCCTAATCTTAAACAGCTGAAAGTCAAAACTGTTTTAAAACAGGAAATTAAAAGCTTCCTACAAGTGAGTGACACTGTAACAAATTATGTAGAAAACAACTATTTTGTTTGAAAGGTATTAAGTGAAGAAGTTGAATAAAATAATTGCTGAGGGTTTTTTATTTGGCTTTTTTTAGATAAAACAGCATCTGAGGAAGGGTTTTCATTCACTTTCCTGCATTTTACATTCTGTTTCTCTCTCTACAGTTACATCACAATCCAAACCAAAATTATCTGTATTAGTTCTACTAACAGAGTCTCCAAACACAGTTAAGTTGTAAAATGCACCAGTGGCTTTACAGTTCATTAATGGCACAAATCACATTTCCAAAACAATTTCAACTTCATTATGTACAAACAGGACTGCACAAGCCACCAATAATGACAGAATTTGGAACTCACTCTAGTGAAGGAATTATACTACTGCACCTTAAAATTCAAATATTCTTATTCAAATGCACTCCATGCTTTCTAAGGAGCACTGACATACAACAGGGACGGCCTTAATGTTCAAGGATTAGTTTTATTTAAATTAACTTATGCACTGGTCCCCCTCCTCTCACCCCTTTTTTTGTGAGCTCAAAAAGTCTTTGCAACAGGGCAAAGACGTTTATTATCTATGCAACCACTAACTCAGACTTTTACTTAGGTATTCTTCATCTGCAAATCTGCTCAAAGAACCAAATAGTGGCTCTCATGGACTTTCTGGACTCAGAGAACATTCCAAAAGTTAACACCCTGTTACTGTCTAAATTGAAATTAAAATGTATCAAACCATGCCACTGCTTAGGGTACCAGAGGTGGTCGGGGTTCAAATGAAGACATTTAACTTACAGTACTGTTCAAAACAAGAGAACATGTAGAAGTAAAGAATAAAAATAATTTTCCCTTCTTTCCCTCCCACAGTGAAAACTCAGAGGAATCTCCCACAGAATTTCTTACCATTTTATAAAGGTCTGAAACACTGATCTGATCTGAGTCCACAACCTCAAAGTCCTTCCGTGGAACTAAGTCAAGGCCCAAATGTCTGCAAGAGAAGGAAGGAGCAGTGTCAGTTGGCACATGATGGTCACCAGCACCTCCTGCATGTGCCTCTTCCAGGGCAGGGACACAGAAATACTCAACTATTCCACTCTTACTGCAACTGTTCACCATTAAACAATTCTAAAGAAAATTTAATGCAAATATCAAAAATCCCTCTACAAACTTGTAACTTTTTGTTCCCTGACTTCAGTGGAGCTCTGGCAATTAATGCAGGGGAAGCTATAGGCCAATATGTTGGTGCAGTACCCTAAACAAGGTAATTTTGTACATGGAAATATAGCAGGCAAATATAGCTCATACTCTGATTGCTGAAGAATTTGAGTAAGATCCTTCACTACATAATGAAAAAGTTCCATTAAAAAGTTCCTGTACAAATGTGCCAACAGATCCCAAGCCTTGGGAAGCTGCTTTGATATTCCTGGTGTCCATAAAACTTCAGCCCCGTGTAAATATAGTATTTTTTGTTAGTAAGAAACAATAACTGCAATAACAATAATCTTAATCTGTATTTGTAACACACACAAAATATTTTTCATTATTCTGAACAGCATTAATATTTTGGCTCAAATCAAATATATAAACTGATAAAAAAATAACAGTGCAAAGATGACTAGTTAAGGAATTCAGCTGTAGAGAAGGCAGTTCAGGTCACACCTTCACAGGAGTAGCAGACAGAATAAGATATTCTTTATCCAGACAAATAAATGCAAACTGTTAATGACTAATTAATAACTGCAGACTGCAGAACAAGACAGCCTTAAAGGTGACAAACCCCAAGTTTTGCTTCATAGATCTTCAGTTTCTGAGGCACAAAGAGTTCTGAACATTACAATAAACACACGTTAGGAGTAAATTTTTAAAAAACCCAACACACAAATTAACCATTTTCCTGCTTTTGCCTTATGTAACTTTGACACTTCACTTCTAGACATTTCACATTGAAATTCTTAACAGTCTTAAAATAAAAAACCAAAACTTCAGAAGAGGTGCCCTCATGAACCACCTTGGCACTCCTTCTGTCACGAATAATAAAAGAAAAGCAAAAGTCAATTTAATTTTGTAACCAGAGAGGGAAACATTCTGCACAGACTTGTTCCTGGTGGCAAATGAAAAATTTTATTAAGAAAAACCTCTCTGGTACTTTGGAGTAATTGTGTGGAGCAATAACAGAAGGCTCCAGGCAATCCTGTGTCTCTTTCTGAGCAATTGGCTTAAAACAACAGCCGGGGAGAACTAGTGGTTTGGAGGAAGCTCAGCTACTTATGCTCACCACATTGCTTTTAAACGTTACCCAGAAGTCTCCAGACTCTGTAATTCTTTTTTTGAAACTCTGCCCAAGTAGGTTTTCCTTCTTTATTTATATCCCTAAACCATGACATCTCCAAAACATAGCTCAGCCCTGTTCACTTGCCCTGGCAGCACTATATGGTCATTGAAACGCCCTACTGACAAACTGGAATTTCCACATTCTCAGCTCTTTGCTCATTATATTTTCAGTGGAAAAAAGGAAGCAGCTTTCCTTCTTCAATGCAGTTTCATATCAAATACCATATTCTAGATTCTAATGCTACATTGTTAATGTCATGGTTTCACACTTTGTTTTCATTAAACCTATCAAACACAGGTTATCTGTGCCCCAGGAGCAGTATCTGAAAACTGCAGCTGCAGGTGAAAACGATTGCATCTATTTACCAAATGAAAAACATTAAAATAAGGACACACTAGGTAATCCTTACCTGCAGCTGCCAGTTGAGCCTACTTATCACACAAAGTCAAAAAACATAATACAAAAAAGTGGTAAAATCAGTCAGAGATCACTAAAAAGATTCTTTTCAAAGAAAATGTTAATGCTCATCAAATTCATTCACAGAATCTTTCCTGAATGTGAGCATCTAAACAACCTCCAAAACACCCTGTCATTCACATGTGTCCACACTTCCACCTCTAAAGCTGATAAAGAGATTTCCCCTCAGCACATAGATGTGAACAAATTATTCCCTACTAACATTACCAAAACCATTGTGTGTGCACTGCAGTTCCAGGGCAGTCACGGAGCTCTATTAAAGTTCCTCAGGAAAACCTGGCCAAGCCATGCCAGCCTGAGGAGGTTCTGTTCACATCATTTCAGCTCTCTGGAGAGCAGGGGTGAAGCAGTGCCTGCACTCATTACTCAGAACATGATCTTCTGCTTAATAATGTTCAACACAACTGCAGCAGCATCCCTGTGAAACTTAATACCCTATTTTTAGTTAAATCCCTTAACACCGTGGATTTTCAGCCCAGAAGATTCTCATTCTCTAATACTATGTTAATCCTGCACAACAGTTGCTCCCAGCAAATAAGGGTGTCTTGGCTGAAGCACAAACATGCAGCCATTTACTGTGCAGGTGGAAGTTCAGGTTTGTACACTCAATTTGTATCAATTATTTTTTTACCCATGAAGGACTGACAACATAATGCTTGAGATGGCAATGACAGTCAGTGGCCCACTTTCCCTCTCTACTATCAAATACTGGGGGAATAGAAGAGCCTCAGCTGCCAGGCAGTGTTTCTCCAAAACAGAGCATGCATAAAAATTACATAATGTGCTGGTTTGTTTATTTGACAGTTCCTGTATCAACAATACTTTCTTTTACATGCAAATTCTTGTGCTCTTTTGTTCTGCCTTCACACTGAACTGCCCTTCAAAAATATTTCCCAAGTATACCTACAAAATATTCCCAAGTCTATCAATTACCTCTTGATTGCATCTGTTTGGGATACCTCCAGCTGGCATTTAGACATTCTTCCTCTTCTACATAAAAGTCTTCACAATTTTCCTTTCTTTGGAGTATAAAAATTTTAAAAATCCACCACCTTAAATCTCTAGATAATTTTCTGTCAAGTAATATGAAATCAAGCCAACTGACAAAAATACAGGGCTTTTTAATAGTGAAAAGAATGAACACACAAGTCAAGGTTATCTGGGCTTCTAGAAAATAATCAACTTGAGTTTAATGGTAATTTTGAAGAATAGTCCTAATTTCTATTACGTTCATTTATTTACAAGACAAACAGTACAGCATTTAGAATTCATAAAACCACAAGTCAGGACAACTCTTCCTAGAAGAACCTTGCAGAAATATGGCATCTGACATTAAAAAAAAAAAAAAATCTTTCAGATGCAAACTCGATCTTGAAGAACAGATTGGGAGAGCTCATCACATCTCTGGAGGGTGCAAGATCTCATCCCCTTTGCTCCAAAAATGTCCACTTTACCTCAACATTCTCAGCTTTAATTTTGCAACAACCATTTTTTTCTTGTATTCCCCCTCTCAGTATATCAAAACCTCACTTAATATCATTTGTATTTTTCTTACACAAAAAAAGTGAAGGGAAAGAAAATGATCCTGGCAGTGATTCACATAAACTATGTACAGACTTTAAAATAGATTTTGAAGGAAATACAATACAGAAATCCATGGAAAATTAAATACATGAAAAAAAAATGTTTGCCAAAATGAGACTCTGCTAACACAACCTGATACTCTTCTTTGACAGAATTAAAACTACTACAAAAAACTTCAGGGGCTGCAATCTACAAAGAAATTAATAAAGTACTGATGTAATGCTACACAGGAAATTATTTCTTAAAATGAAGATGATGAGATGAAGGCAAATACTCTTAGTTAGGAACTGATAAAAGGGAATTGTAGCAAATACTTCTGAGCATGGCAGTATCAGGCTACAAGAGAGAGGTTATTCAGGTTTTCCTCAAACACTGACTTTCAGCAAAGTTCCTTATGCCTTTAATCCCAACTCAATCATTATCCCAAGAATATTCAGGAGAGGGAAAGATGCTGTACATTCAGACAGAAATGGCAGCTGCTTTTCCTACAATTCTTAAAGGCATTTCTTTATAGTTGTTTAGGTTAGTCACTCCTATTTTGATCTCATTTGATGTAATGACAGCTAATGCATTAAAACTGCCTTTAATTCTCCCAACAGGTATCATCTGTACTTTTAATTCTTATCTCCAGATGCATTTTACTAACTTTAAGCTAATGGCTACAACATTACCAAAAAGTCTTTCTTACTCCTTTTATGTCAAGAAAATATGACAAGAGGATAAATCACCCCAAGTCCCAAATTAATCTAAGAGTGTGAGCACTGAAATTTAGGGCTTTTTGAAATTAAAGACTGTGCTGACTTCACTGGATCACACAATTCCTGCCCTCCACAGTTATGGATATCAGTAGTTAGTAGGTACTAACCAACTGCTACTGGCTTTGCAACTGCAATTCTGAGGTAGGAGAAAAATCATGACCTTAAAAATGTGTTTCATTTTCTTTGTATGACACTGTGAAAGATTTATTGCTAATATTTTGCCCTTTGTTTTTCTTTTTAAACACTTATTTGTACCTTTTGGCTACCTGTGGATCTTTCTGTGCTGGATTTATGGCAACTATTTGGAAGATTTCTTTTAATGCAATGATTTTAATAACATTTTATGGGAAAAAAGAATAACCTTTGACTAAAAAGTAATACAAGCCTACAAACTCATCTTGTTTATGGCTTTTATTTGTCAAAAATATCAAGGCGGCTCCCCCACCTTATTCTGTTTCTGACCCTAAACATAGAATACATATTCCACATTTATAGGGAAGGAAGGGTCTTCCCTATGAAGTATGCAAGGAGAACTGGATGCTTTCTGGTAATCTCCTGACAGGTGCTGCATTAATCTGAAAGAATCAGTTTGGAAGATCAGGTGAGATGACCTCTGATTTTCAAGTTGAATTCCTTTGAAGAAAGCCTCATCTGCCTTTCTGGCACACAAGGTATTGCACATACTGCTGCAATTAGCTTTTGGCACTGAAGCAGAAGCAGAGGATTCACATTTCAAATAAAAGCTCTGTTTTTGATGCAGAAGTCTCTACAATGTAACAGCTCTCCATCAGCAGAAAAGCTGCATTCTGGTTTCCCATTCTTAGCAATAGTAAAAGTTGAAAGACTTAGCCATTCATATACGAGCAAAAACCTAAAAAAATTCAAAATCAAGTGTCTATTTTACTTGAAAGACGATAAAATATGAGCTGAAGAACTGAAGATTCAGCTTTATAATGTGACTTAAATGAGGTGATAAATAGCAGACTTCAGCTTTATAATGTTTGTTTCCTGCTTTACAACTTTTTCCTTGTTATTCACAGACCATTGGACACTTCCAACAGCATTTCAGACTTCCACAGATCAGTGTTATGGTCAATTGTATCAGAGTGAAACATGCTAGAAAGCAGAAGTATTTGCAATATTCTGTATAAAACCCAGCAAGAGAAGCAGGAAAGAGAACAGCAGACAAGATTTTGGCTGTGCAAAAATACACGAAGAGATGGTTAAAAGTGCAAGTATAAAACCAACAAGGTACTCATCTGAAGGTTGCAGATTCTGGTTGGGAAATACAAAAACCTCTGTAGCAGCAGTATCAGCCCTGCACATGTACAAACCTTACCTGGGGGTAAGTGCAATGAAGAAGAAAGCAGAATGAATGAATGAAAAAAAGGCTGAGTCCAGGATCTTTCTTTTGTACAGGGGAGAAAGAATGAGTAAGCAACAGAAAATGGAATTGCTACAGGAAGGGGCAGTCAGTATTGTGCTAGAAGAATGATTAGCAACAATATAGGGGGGTTAGCAGCAATAATTGTAAAATAATATTCCCACATTTTAATAGGCCAAACTACAGAACAAAAGTTTCTAATATTTACATTAAGCACAAAAAACTAAGCAAATAGGAGGTCTGAAAACAGTCTAAATGAGGTTTTTCAAAAAAAAAACCTAAATCTGTAGCTACTCATCCAAGGAGTGTATCTGTCCCTTGATTTCCACCAGCTCCTACCAGGACACAAGGGATGGCTTCCAGAGCCACTGCCAGTGTATTTAGGGGAAAATTGTACCAGTTTAACAAAGTGAAAAAAAAAAAAATCCCTAATTGATGATGCCAAGAAGTAGGAGTTTCATGTTTGCATCGCTCCTTCCCAAATAACTCATTGTTGATCAAGGTCAGGATAAAAGTAGTCTCTCACTAAATAAGCAAACATGTTACATATTAAATGTGTGAGATTACTATTTTCTGAAAGCTGCTTGGCAATGGAATATGTCCTGTTACATTGTACTGTCTTGAGTAATTACATCCCTGCTCAAACTGCAGGGAACTCAATCTTCTCAGACAACATTAATGCACATTAATAACAATGTTTGTCATTTATTTTATTTGCAAATCACAAGTACAACAGAACAGCAATTAACACTGTTATAATACTTGAGAAAGGCATTACTATTTGAATATGTCTATGAAAATCATTAAGTGTTTTTAGCAGATTTACACAGGTGATTGTAAGTTTCATGATAAAACTCAGAGAGGGGGGGAGAGAAGAAAGTGGCAGAACTCTTACAGAAAAGAGTGATGTTGCAGAAATACCTCCAAAGTCCCAGACATTCAGATTTAGATACTGCATGTATCTCTGATATCATGCATCTCTTTCTCTAGGGAATGCAATACCTGTAGTAAGAAACAGATTTTTTTTTTCCTAAACAAGAATCCTGAGTAGATGAATATAATCCTGAACATATTGACTGATTTCACTGATGCTTCTCCATAATTTTCCTGCATTAGATTTACCTTTATAGTTTGAATTACACTCCAATGTGATGGTTTTACATCAAGAAAGGTCTATAGGCACCTCATGGAACAACCTATTCTCTTCACTGCTGCATTGCTGTCTACTCTCCTCATCTTTTTTTCCTCACAGCATTTTTGCAGCTTCCTGTTGCTAATTTGATCCATAAACTCTGAGCAAAAGCAGGCAGGCGTAATGCTCAAAAACAGTCTCTTGGTTCCCATTTGCTCTGCTGGGAATAAGAATGGAAAATATCTGTAATTCCGCACTGCAGAGAGACTTGATGCAATCTATTGGTCAATGTCCTTCAGAGCTTTCTTTCAACAAGAGAAATGAAGTGCAGCAAGGGGGCTGCTAAACCTTCATCAGGGTGTTCAGGTATGTCCCTCAGAGGGGGTTTTGAGGTAGGTGACCAAGGAACAGAATCAAACAAACACGGCAAATGAATGAAAAACATTGTCTTTTCTCCTTAGCTGTCAACTTACAGGACTCCTCCTCACTCCCACATGCTCATTAACACTAATCCCACTTCCAGCAGGAAAGGAGCTGCCATTTGTCTGAGAGTGAGTGTCATGTGTGTCATGCTCAACTTACCTGTCTGATCCACATGGCAGGACACACAAATCTGGCCAAGGGATGGCCTTTGTCTAATGGCAATTTATCATCATTTCCATGTGAATGAACTGCACTTGTCTGTGCCTTTAAAAGAACATCTCCACAAAATCACCATGGAGACTAAACCTCTGAGAAGCTTCATGATACAAAAAGTCTAAATATCACAGCCTCAACTCCAATGGCCCTGGTTAACTGTGAGATTCTCTACTTTTTGCACCAACCATTAAAATACCTCCTCAATGGAAGCAAAATGTGCTTTAAGTAACTCTGAACACATCCTCCCAGTGTAATACTCTCTAGGTTGATACCAAGTAAGCGAAGTGACCTAATGCTTTTATAAGTGCAAGGAACCCTAGGAAAGGCCTACTGATAAACAGCTCATTTCACACCAAGAGCAAAACTCACTGTAGACAGCAATAAACTCATTGTAAAAAGTAATACCTGATTTTCAAACAATCCCAAGTTCGCCCTGTGCACAAATACTATTGGATAGCAAAAGCTGCGTGGGGTTTTTTTGTTAATAAAAGTTACTTGAGAAGAATGAGAAGAAACAGGAGCCAGTACTTACTCATTGCCCCAGTCCAGCCTCACTGTGAGGTGTCTCTTGACCTCTCGCACCTGATCCTGTGTCAGGTGCCCCGAGAGCAGCTGCCTGCGGAGGTCAATGAGCTCATTCATCACATGCCGCAGCTTGTAGAAAAGATCTACCTTATGTTTCTGTAAAGGCACATTTTTGGGAGGAGAGGGGAGGAGGGAGAGGGAAAAGGAAAGAGGCAGGGAGGAGGAAAAAAGCAGGGGAAAGAAAGAGAGGGGGAGAAAATAAGTTTGGAAAGACAAAATGTGAGAAAGAGAGAGAGAGAGAGAAAGAGAGAGATTAATAAGTTACCCAATTTTCATTTAATTACCCTAGAGGAACATCAATCCAGTTTTTATGAGCCTTAAAATATTTACATCAAAAAATAGTGTTAACTGATGCAATTCACACTAAATAACTTCTTATTCCTGAGGTTTAGGCTCAGTCTGCTCAGAGGCCCATTTTCTGATGGAACCTAATGCTAAATAAGAAGATTCATTGGGCACAGAAGGAATCGCTCATTCCAATCATACAGTAAATGTAAAATTTTAGATTGAAAGAGATAAGAGAGGTGAAAAAGCTTATTTCCTTCAGCAGCTACCTGAATGGCTCTGAGCAGTCAGCAGCAAGTCACCACAACAAAAAAGCATTTTTAAATTATTTGTGATATTCCAGTTACTAAAATTTAGCCAGGTATGAGGGGGGTGTGTGTGTGAAAATTCATTACCTGGCACTCTAAAAAGGACTAAAGCAATTAATAATAAAATCCACCAGGAAAACTACTTTGACAGAGAAAAATTACCATAGATAATATTAAAGCCCCCTACACTACCACCATCAGTAAAGGAAAATGAACAGAAAATACCCCTAGAACTTACACAACTAACACTGTAATACTTTCCAAAAGAACTGGTATTACTCAATTATGGGAAAAAAACCCTCTTCACCAAAACCAAATCCCCAAAACCAGACAGAAGTGGAAATATTCTTTTCCCATGCAGGAAATCACTATATTTGAATCCCCAAAAATAAAAATTTGTGGCCAGCAAACAAGGCCATCCATCAGATAAGATAAAATAAGGACATGTGTCCAAACTACTCCACTCTGTGCTGGGTCAGGACTGTGTGTCAAGGGGGCTCATCTCCACATAGTCGGTCTCCAATACTGCACTAAACCACCAATGTGCCACAAAGGAGGGGCTCAAGAACATAAAGAAGATCTCCTGATGCAGCTGGATGCTGGTTTTCAAACAGCTGAGCTCCATTCCCACTATTTTGCAAAGCTGGAAGTGTTTGAATGTCACTTGGGAAAACACTGAGGAGATGGACTGACACGGAGACTTCATCAGCTGGAACTGCCTTGATCACGTCTGTGCTTGCACATGAGTGGGTTATAAAAGCCCTCTTAAATAAAGACACCTGCATCTACCAGGACTACATCTGATAGAGGAACATCCACAAAGAGAAACATAAGTGTTTGCTGTTGCAACACATTATTAGAACAAGTGTTTTTCACTTCTTTACCAAAAATAGCTGAGATGAGATGAAAAAAGAACTTCCACCTACTTGAGTTTGTTTTCCTATAAGAACACTAGATTTGCATGACTTAGGAAAACAGACATCAATGCAATCCATTTTGATAAGCATTTTTTTAATTTCTCTGAACCTGATTACACATCTGTTTTGCTGAAGCAGGTTAAGCACAGATGGCATAATCAGTTGTTCCTATCTAACAAATTTGAGATGAAAAGATGCACAATCTTTCAACTCTGCATCAACACTGGCTGTGGTCCTGCCTGAAAGAAAGAAAACCAGACACCAGACCTAACAGAAAGACAAATTTCTGAGGCTGCAAATTTATGCAAGGAAGACAATCATGCATAGATGATAAGTATAAAATTACACGATTTTGTTTAATTTTTAATACTACAAGTGGTCACAAGTAAATCCTATATAAGCTGACAATGACAGTAGGTATGGGAAATGTCCATTTTTATATGTTATTTATGTGAACAAGAAAAGGTCATCACTTTTTAAAACACAAGATGAAAACGATTGAGTTTGGAAGTATCAAAAAAGCAAATTAGGTATATTTTAATAATAAAACAGTTGGGAATGAAATTATCATGAGAATTAGGTCCCAAACCATCATATTCAGACATGCCAAATAAACCTGCTAAAAGAGCCACTTTCTCACTCCTGTAATGATGGTTCAAGGTTATCAAAGCAGTCATGTCCAGAACACTGTGCTGGATAATAAATTACAGTATGTTCTATGGTTATGTTTAAACAGTTATTATACACAGGAGTATCAGAAATACTTTAAATACAAATAAAGGAGACTACAGAACACAAGTGTTTCAGCTGCTTTAAACTGAATGCACAAATACTGAGAGACAACTAAACACAGGGTGTCCCTCCAGAAAATCCAAGGTCCAGGGCAAGGAAGGGGGGAAGAGAAACTGGAAGCCAGCAGAGATGTGGCTGTGATCTCAGGGGAACTGTTATAAAGAACCATAGATGCAAGATTCATGATAGTGAAGGAAAATGCTCATGAGAGAGAAAGGAGAGCTAGAACAGAGTTGAAAGTGGTTTTATTCCAGGTTTGCAGCCAGAAGGGAGTTTGAAGCAGTCAAAAATCAGTTTCTAACTTCCCTCCTCACACTACACGAGCCCAGGGACTAATGAGCTTCACTTGGGAGGGAAGGAAGGAGGGAGATACTCACATTTTAATGACTTCTCTCTTTCAAGATAAAAAAAATTCTTCAAAATTCAACACTAAGCTAAGTTAATCAGGATTCCTACCCCTGAGCAAAAAACCCTGTAAATCAGATGACCCTGGACATCACATTTACAGAACCTGTCCCACCCCCCGCAATTTTAAGTATTAAAATCCTTCAATTTTAGTTAGAGTACCACCATAAATAAATGTGGATCTTTATCATCTTGTTAGTAGTTAAATAGAAGATGGGCAAGGCAGTCTGATGTGTAAGCATTCATTCTGTTTCACAGTTAATTTTCATACAACCTCTAAGCTCTCATTTTTTCAGATGGCTTTATCACAAGCTCCCAAGCAAGGAGCACTTTATCAGTCCATCCAGAATGATCTGCTGTGTGCATTTACAAACATATTTGGCAAATCTGGAATATAAAAGTAAGTATTTCTGCAGAACTTTTACGGTAATAATTAAAATGAGTCACAAACAAAGAACCTGGATGGCTTTAGTGAATTGGGACTCTCCTCACAAGCAGCACAAGTCCTCTAACACATCTTGTTGCCTCATTTTACTATCCCCAGACACAAAAACATTTTCTGTGTCTCTTTGATCCGTTATAACTAACAAGCACACTAATCAATGTTTGGATTGTGATTTTCAGATGTGCAGCTATCCATCAAAAAGTGGAATTCTGGCAGTGTTTTCTTTTTCTCCTAATGACTCCATATTAACCCTGTGGAGTTCAAAAGCCAAAAGATGGGTTTGGTGTGGAGCTTCCCCCACGCGGCCACCCTCCCACTACCCCTCTCCAACAGGCCAGGGCAGGGGGTGGAAAATACAATATTTGTGGATTCAAATAAAGATAGGGAGCTCACTCACCCACCACCATCCCAGCAAAACAGACCTCTCTTGGGGGAATTTATTTATTGCCAATTCCAACGGAGTTGGGCAGTGAGATATGAAGACACAAAGAACCCTTGTCCTGAAGCACCCCCTTCCCAAACCCAGCGTTTTTTCCCTTGACCCCCAACTCCTCCATCCTTCACAGAATCACTTCCTCCCCACAGTGGCAGGAGAATGGAGGGGTCAGACCATGGCAGCTCTTCCCTGCTACTCCCTCCTCCCCACAATTCTCCCCTGTGCCAGGGTGGGTTCTGCCCACACAGATCCCAGTGCAGATCCCAGCTCCATTGCCTGTGGGACTGTTTCTCCCCTTTCTGCCTCATCTCCCTGCCCCAAGGCTGCTGTCCCAGAGCCCCCCCAGCTTGGCTGAGCCCTGTGGAAGCAGCTGGAATTCTTCCCTCAGCACCATCCCCATGGCCAACACCAGGCACAGGAGCTCATGATCCCCACCAGCCCACCTGGACCATAAACCCCCACACACCCCAGCAGACACCAGGCCCTGCTTCCATGAAATTCCCTCAGGTGGCTTTTAAAAGCTATGGCTGCCTCTGTCATTCTTCTCTAAATAAATGCCACATAGCATGAAAATATATAACAGACTGCTATATTACAGCAGATGACCTATTTATAGTCATTTTGTTACCATGACTTCATTTACCACCACTGTAAAGTCAGGATTTTGCCTCTTTTAAGAGCAATCCCTTAAGACATTTCCTATAAAACTGCCTTAAGCTGTAATGGGGGACAAGGGTGGAAAAATTATTTTCCTTATGAAAGCAAGTGAGTAGCTTTTCCCAGGTTCCTTGTTATAGATTTTGGTATCTACATTAGATATTAAAGCCTGCAAGCACCATCAGCACATGAAAGGAAATACTAAAGCTAGAAACAACAGAAAAATCCTGCCTTTCTTCTCAGTTTTGTCAGGATGATGTTAATTAAGCAAATTACTTTATATTAAAACTCTGTTGGAATTCAAAGCTTTTTACAATATTTACAGCTTAATCTTACTCAAAATCTGCAATATTATTACCATGCAAACCTTAAACATCACCTATCAAATTAGAGCATTCATCAAGTGCCAGTTGATCAATAAAGGTCAGACTACAGGTCAATACAAAGTTGTCTCAAAAACAGGGAAAGGAATTGAAGAGTAAAAATTTGTGTGGGAGATGTGGACCATACACAGGTGTCCTGACTGGCACTCAGAGAAAAGTCAGTTTGAGAACATAATTAATACTTGCACATATTCATCAGTTCTCCATATGTGCCTAGACAGCTGGTCCTCTTGGATTACAGAGCTAAAATGGACTTTAAAAACAGTTAAAAAATACAGACAACAAATAAGAGAAAATAACATCAAGCAAGAATAAAGTTAATAAATTACAACTTCTCCTAATTAAAACTACAAATTCCATTTACTAAGGGTTGAGGTACCATCCTGGGGTTTTCACAGGAGGCTGGGTTTGAGCTCACCCCTCTCTGACAGGACACAATTAAACACTGTCACTGGATCATAGAAATGTTAAGGTTAGAAAAGACCTCTACAATTGTGAAGTCTAATAAACATCATTAGTGTTCCAAATCAAGTAACAGACTGAGAAAGGCATCCCAGTTTAGGTTTATTTTTGTTCTTCTATCCTGAAAGTCTCTATTAGTTCTCAATTTATTCATAAGAATGCATTATTATGAATTGTATTTATTTTGTCTAATGAATATTCCTAGCTTTTAGCTTCAAACAGAAATTATTTACTCCAATAAAAATCTAAATTGATTCTCTACTGTATTCACAGAGGGCATTTCAATTTACAGTGTGTAATAAAGGCCAGTAAATCAGAGTGACAGAAAACGTAAGTTCTTCAGACTTTTGCCATTGAAAATGAGTAAAATAGCTTAAAATATTGACATGTGACAAGGGAAGAACTTAAGCAGTAAAAATAATGATGTAACATCAATAAAGAAAGCAAAAGCAGAGAAAAAACAACAAAACAAAGCTTGTACAAGATAAACAGAGATGTTGCTACAAGCTTTTCCTTTATATTAGATTAAATAATGTGTTTGAATTACCATATATCATACCTCAGTACTACAGTAATTTTTTTCTAGATATACTATGTCCTTATGCTTCTTCCAGAGCTCAAAAGCTGAAAGATATATTGAATTTACATCAGTAACTTCACAAAAAGGTTCCTTGCACTCTTGGCAACAATCCAAGGAGAAACTAACAATCCTGGCTTTTCCTGAGCAGCAAAATAAAACTAAATTCTCAGAAGAATGTAGCCTGTGATATGAAGGCCTAAATCACAGAGAAGCTCACTGGATGCAGGCACCTCACACTAGCACTGTATATGCAAAGTTCTCATCCCTCCTTATTCCCCCCTGATTTCTCCTAAATGTATTAGAAATTCCATTTGTGCAGTGCTTGTGCTGACCTCCCCCTCTCCTGAGGAGCATTTAATATGCTTTACCAGAAACCTTCTGCAGCAAAGCAACAACTGGATTGCCTCCAAAATAATTTCAGAACTCCACTGGATTGGATTGCACATTAAAAAAAAAATAAATTAAATGTATTCAAATTCTTTACAATAAACCAAAAACAACAATGGTTTGTTCTGCTCCAAAACCAAAAGGGTGTATTTAAATCAAAGCTATCTGCCAACACATCCAAAAACTTGGTGATATCTTCTGTGTGTTAGAAATCAAACAAAAACCCTACAGCCTTTCACAGCTTTCAACCCCTTGCAGAGGGGAACCCAGGGAACACTGCAGCAACAGCAGCATGTAAGGAACAACAGGACACAGGAGGACAATCCTCAGAATGTCAGCAAAGCTCTTTTGCCTTGACAAAAGCTGCTCTCTTTCCTCAGATCTCCTATGAAGGACAGTGGGTAATATTTAAACCTGTTGTCACAATGCCCTCTCTTTAACAAATCAACCCATCTCAGTTCACAGCTCTCCACAGAATATTAGGAAGAATTTTTTTTTTTTTTTTACACAGGGTTAGTCCCAATCTGCTGCTCTTCTTCAAGAAGAGAAGTTTTCTCCTATTTGTTTGGGTCACCTCACAGACCTTAAATGCTTAACTCACACTAATGTGCCATTCAGAGCCTATTTTTATTTATAGTAACTCGGTACAGTACAAACAACTTCTCCACTCTAAACATCAGTTATGCCACACATGTAAATAGCTCTGAGTACAAGTTATTACTCTCTGGCAGTCAAGATGTGCATCTTGACTCACATATCTCCTCCTTATTTACAGCCTCAGATGCCTCAGTTGTCTAATACAGCAACTTGGGACAAGCAAAAGATGACAACATTTAACAGTTACAGAAACAAGTTAAAACAAATATGAGACAATTCTGGTGTCTGACACTTCCTGCTATCAGTTTTCATATGCTGTTGCTACTCTTAGGCATCACCATCATCAGGAAATGCACCTTGGCCAGCATGAGACAGGTATTCTGGGGCTAAATTAGTATTGTTTAGCTTTTTTGGTTAACAGAAAAAATAGGATGCAAAGAAGTGAGATTGGTCTTCTCCAGGAAAAAATATAAGGGGCCTTGTGGGATAATAACTGTGAAAAGAGGAAGAATTTTGTTGAAGAAATACCCTAAAGTTGCCCTCTGTCCAGAGCCCATCCCTACACCTTGACTGCCACTGCTGCAAGCTGAGGGCTGGAGAAAACCCTGCCTGAGGAGATTGTGGCACAGCCTGCAGCTTTACCATTGCTTTGTTGAGACTGAATGGAGTTCCTCAACCTTTAGCAGCAACAGCAACATTAACCTCATTTCCTAACATCATCATCAACTTTTAACAAAGCTTAAAGGAAGGGAATTGAAGGGGATAAACTGAAAGGTTTAATTCTTCATTTCTATAATACTGCAAAACAAGTGACATTAACACCCCTTTTCAATCCATATTACATTTATTGAATTCAGTTCCAAATCCTTTGGATATTAAATGCACTTATTTGTTTTTATGTTGTAAGAACATCTTGTTCTAGACGTTCTTAAATGTAAAAATGTACAATTTAGGATAAAATTCAATTTTGAGGAAAAAGAAATATGCATGCAAGTCTTTTGCTATTTAATTAAGGATGATTCCCACCAGTCTTGAATGCCTCCATCACGACACAGGTGTGCTAGGACACAACATGAAGGCAACAATTCTGCTTTACCATATTTCTTCAGAAGTACAACTAACACTAGATAAGACAAGTTAGCCTTCTGACAGAAATACACCAAGGGAAGAGCCCAAGAACACGAATGAGTTTCTTTTTCCCACTGGGATCATCCTTCAGGTTGTGATTCTGCTTTTTGTCCTGCTCCCTCCCCTCAGGATCCTGAGCTCTTCCATCTCAAGGCCACTGCTACTAAGGATGCCTTTGACCTTCAAATCCCCAAACTGCCCTCCCCTGTGTGTAAACACAAGGACCCAGCAGTGAAGGAGCTTTAACAGGCAGAACTAGAATTGGTACCAAATGTTCCCTGCTCACATCATCACCTTCTATTGTCCTCGTAGACTTATGTCCCCTATTTACATTAAAACCACAGCCATAATGGACCTTTCCTTTCCAAAACACATTTGCTGAATCATGGAGAGGGAGAACTGATGGTCTTGAAATACAGCAAAGGTATTTCCTCTCCCCTTAGAGGTTCTGGCCCTGCAAAGCTTGGAATATTAGTGAACGTGGCTGGAAGAGGAGCTGGGATGGGATCTCATCACAGCCATCCCAAATGCCTCCTGCTGGAAGTGCCAGCACTCCCCACTTATCCTGATGGACTGGAAAAGGGGAAGCTCTGTGACCTTCACCTGGTAAAGATCTAAACCTGGAGGACTTGAGGAAGGCGCTACATTCGATACTAACTGGTGCAATTTACCTGTAAGACAAGCAACAAATGAAAATATTCTGCTTTAAAGGAAACTGAAGCAGTATTGGATAAGTGTGGATGCCTCTATATTTCACGCTTTCAGAAGACTTTTTACTATTATTTAAGTGCAGAAGAAATGAAGGTATTCAGAAGAAAGCTTCCTACCCATAACTAAATGGTTACATTCTTTTGCAAATACAACATATCCCACCAGAAAAATCAGTATTTTAAGGTTATTTTCTGCATGACAAAGAATTATATTACCTTTCACATCAGTTTTAAAGTAGAGTTAAATGTTTTTGTTTACACTGACTAAACATGATATATTTATTGAAGTGGTCTTAATAAATAATTAACACTCATGCTAATTGATAATAGTCATGCTAAGTTAGAACTTGCATGATAAATATCTTTGAAGAAATTCAAACTGATTACAGTATATTACAAATTCTGTCAGATAAATAGTTTCCCTTTAGCAGTGCCTTACTGTGCCAAATTTTCAAGCTGAAAAATACTTTCCCTAAAGCATTTCCATTGCATTTAAATCAAACATCTGCTCTTCCAATGCTATTTACATTCTTAACAGGGAACATCACATCCAGCAGGGTTCAAGGATACAACCTGATACCTTTTCCCAGTTCCTCTCACACAGCATCCCACAAGGCACAAAATTAATATTCTCCTTCACACACACTGGAGGGCTCTAGAAGAAGTATTACTGCTTTGGACCTGACAAACACAGCAATTTTTCAGAGAAAAAAGCTCAAAAGAAGTCCCAGAGTCTGTAGGACTGGGTCAGTACGAGTCATCTTGAACGTCTCTAACAATTCTCTGTCTCTGTCAGGGTCCCTGCCAGTCACGCAACACAAGTTCATTATGGTAGAGAAGATTTTGCCAAAAGCCATTTTAAAGTAGCATTAGGGGCACTTAAAACACTAAGAAAGAAAACCACAAACAAAACACACACCATTATTCCCACAAACCACAGAACACAGAGCATTATTTGCAAACTGGTTTGATTAGTGCATTTTGTAATTAATGATCCTGGGCATGCTGCCACCATTTGTCTTCCAACAATTCTGTGAATTCCTAAAGAAAATTGCTGACTGGATTTCAGTGGTTTTCCAACTGAACTGTCTAATGGAAATTCAAAACAGTAAAGACATTTCAACTATGCCTCTCATAGATAGGTTCCAGTAATTTTCAGTTCTCCAAAAGAGATGATTTCAGCCTCAAAGGAACAGTTCTAAAGAAAAAAGTCTGTGCATTTGCAAAATCCGAGACCACTGGCCAGCAGAGGAAAATCCTTTACATGGGAAACAGTAGCACATTTACCCAGCAATTCCAATAGAGATTGATACACTTCTACTGCTCCACACAGATGTTTGGCACCACTCCAATCCTTCCTGGAAGCCCTAATTTTCTCTCTATAAAATAGATATATAAAATAATAACTTGGCAGAGTTCAAACAACAACACAACTGTTTTCTAAGATTAAGACCAAGATGCACTGAAAGTAAGTGCACCTTACTTGTAAGCTCAGGATTTCTTGGAAGGGAAGTTGATCACCCAAATTGTCTTCTAACTCAAAAAAATCTACAGATTTCAAAAATTTCTGTTTCTGTCGTGCATTATAATGCAGTTATTTCTGTTCAAACACCAGATACGAAACATAAAATTGTGAAAATATGAAAATCAAAATTCCCTTACACATGAGGATTCTCATTACTGAAATAATGATTCTTTATGGCTCTTTGAGCTATTTCAGTATATGCAAACTCCTGTTGATTTATTGACAGTTTTAACAGTAATGCTCAATGATGGCTCAGACGCATTTTATGCCTCCCACCATTATTAAAAAACAAAAAAGAGAAAGAGAAAATAAATGCAGGAGCCACAGCCTGTTTCTGCAGAACATCTCTGATGTTCCTACTTTGGAGCACGACAGCAGGAGAAATGAGGTACAGAATAAAGGGAATCACACACTTGAACCAGCAGCTGTCACCAGTGACTACATAAATGTCCTCTCCCTTGCTCAAGTCTGGATTTTAGTGTTTATACATGATGAACCAAAGGCTTCTAAAGAGGAAGATCCAAAGAATATCACTTGTGGCAATGATCAGCACCATTTGCCTGGAGCCTTGATCTCAGAGGGACCATAGACACCAGACTCGTGAGAGCAGGAACTGGGATATTTGGGAACCCAGGACAGACATGTCTGAGCCTTGCAGGCTGTGGTGGCTGTGCTCAGGTGCAGAGATCCCATCCCATCCCATTTTAGGGATGATGGGTCCAGAGGACAAATAACAAATGGAATTGCACTGTATGATCTACTCAGATACCCCGTGAGAAGAGAGTTTGGGTTTCAGAACAGCCAGAAATGCTGTTAGGAAGAGCCTGATCCATCAAAGTAAGATTTATATAAACAAGTCATTTCTTCTGCAGCTCCACACACAGCCTCAGGAAAAATACTGGGAAAATAATAACTGATTCAAATGCAAGCTAAGCTACTTCACCCCATGAAAGAATATGTGAAGCTGAGGAGCTTTAAACTCTGGCACTAAGCTGATAACCATCCCATAATACAGCAGGAATGAAAACAAATTCCAATTTAGCAGTTAAACAAAAAGCACAAAAAAGGAAAAGCAAAATGCAGCAAATAGCATGTAAATTATAAATAAAATCTGTTTTTAAATATTTGCTTTCACTCGTTCTGTAAAATATTCAAGTTTTTGATAAAAAAAATTAGAATAGTTCAAAGATGAGAGGCAGAATTACAAATAAAAAGCTAAGGGACAACAGGTAAAACTCCCAGGATAAAGAATTAATTCCAACCTCTTCAATTTAAAAATGTTTGTTCCACATGTGACAAAAACAGTGCAAATATTTGTAAAGGGACCTGTGGCTGGCAGTTATTACAACTGTCGACTTTAAACAAAGATCCCAATGACACCAGAACAAAACCATGTTTTTTGACTCTGGGCATCTCATTATTCTAAAAAAACAGTATCAAAACATTCCTGCTAGTGTGGAAGTGCAGGTAGCTCCTCAGCTTTTTTCCATCTATTTTAAAGAGGGTCACCTTCTGAGGTGGAAGTTGGGTGTTTTCACTGTGGCCCAGGATGCCCCACAGACAAAAGCCATAATGGAAAGGAAGAAAAATATCACTGCAGAGGGAGAATGGTTAAAAGCTCCAGATAATAAATGACAGCCAAGCAGTGTCAGCAGCAGTCCAGCACGTCTGGCAGAGCAGGGTTCTCCAGGACACAGCTGATTCCCAGGCTAAACCTGCCTGAAAGGCAAAGGAACTGCTCCTGACTCACCCTGACACCTTTACCAGGCAACTGAACCATTTCTGGTGATCTCCCACTCAAAGATATCCAAAATATCTGCTGTTCCCTACAGCGTTTGAAACGTAGGAAAGCCCAAAAAAAAGGTATTGAATGTCAATCTTTTCCACAGTTTCTATATAAATAGCCAAAAAGCATGTCCTCATCAAGGAGATAAGTCATCAAAAACCACAAAGAATGCATTTAAAGGGGTACAAGAATTAGCACATTATCTCTGAAAGGCATCACTAGACAAAAACTCCTAAAAAACCATTAGTCTTTTTTGCATACAATGTTCTTGCCTGAAAGAATATAAAACACATCAGTGCAGCACATCCCCTACCTCGTAGCATATTTTTTTGTATTTTAGTAATGCTGTTTTTCAACACAGCTGGTCCTGACTAAACAGATTTAAAGATTCATCCATTCCAAGACTATAAAGGATTATTGTGATTATCTAGTCTGACTTCCTGCAGGGCACATGCCATAGAAACCTGCTCACAGATTGCTGCAATGTACTTCCTCCAGGATAATGTGGCAACAAATCATTTAAAACAAAATCCTGTCTTGTTTTAAAGGTATCAGTAATACAGAAACAACTGCTTTCCATGATAAATTCATTGTTGATCACCCTGATTATTAAAAAAGTGCCTTCAATACTACTCCAAATTTCCATGGCTCTGCTTTGTAAATACTGGGCTTTGTCCTATGTTTTTCTTTGACAGACCTGACAGATTGTTGACAGATTATCTCAATTATCAATCATCTACCTGCAACCCTCCTCCACGTACCCATTTATAAGTCACAATAGGCTGACTCCTCACTCAACTTCTGCAGTTTGTCTGAGCAAATGTGCAAAGTAATCTCTTCACTCTGTCAGGCTTCTACTGGAACATTATTCTCACTTTTATTTATTTATCACTCTATTTTTATCTATTATACATCAAGAAGAAGTGGATAAATAGGTAATTCTTTCAAGCAATAATGAGAATATCCAGAAAACATGATATTTTTTAAAGGCTGGATTTGACTCTGACTTTTTAGTCTAGAAATGACAAAAAATTACAAAAATAATTTAAATCAAAAACTTGCTGGAAAGAGAAATTGAATGAGCTCTTACCCTTGTTCATGGCAAATAGGATAAGGAATAACAAGCAGGAGGGAAGATTGAGCACAGGCTTCAAAAAAAACCTGTAACACATATGGGCCAAAAAGTACTGAATTTTTGAGAGGTTGCAAAATAGCCACTGTTGCAGATTTTTTCTTTTTTAAACAGGCAACACAAGCACATGCTGAAAATGTCATAGCTAGACATGACCTTGTTGTAAAGGACTCAGATGGATGAGATAACCTGGAGATCCACTCCAGGTTCCCCCTCCTAGGACTCCTGGCCATCGTGGATCACCTCAAAATCTTTTTGGCTGCTCCCTGTGTGTTCTGAAGAGGACACTGCAGAATCAGGCCAGCAATCACCTCATTAATTTATACAGAGAATTTTTCAATTATTCTGCCCCTCTGCCCCTCCAGATGCCCCCTGTCTAGGAAGGCAAGACTTCTTATCCTCTTAGCTGTCAAAAGCAAGGAAAAGGCTGATGTTGGATTGGTTTGCCATAATAATGCTTCATCATGTTAAGTATCACTGCACCTCAGGACACAAACACCATCTGGGAGGCCTTTCTATATTTGGATGTATTGGAGTCAGTGCTGTTTAAATGAGCCAAGTATCTGACAGAAACCACACAATTTCTGAACTAATCATTGTTTAACTTCCTATTTCTGCATCATCAGCAATTCCTATGTCACTGATTTTTCCTGATTTCTATTAATAAGACTAGTGAATAACAGATTAGAACACATCCCTGCAGGTCCTATTAAAACCAGCAGCACTGAATAAAAATTCTCCATTTTCAACTGCTTTTTTATCAATTCATCTGTTTTTAAACCACTTAGTACATGCTAGATTTAATTCTACACTGTTGATTTCTTTAATCATTGTGTCAAGGGAGGGTTAGTTAATAGCACCAGTTACTGGAAATTCCAACTAGATAAAAGGAAAATGTTTTTCCCTTGTGGGTGGTCAAAATCTAGAACAGACTTTTTCCAAGAGATGTGGGTTCCTCAAAAATATTCAAAACTTAACTGGACAAGATCCTCAACAACCTGCTCTAACAGGGTCTGCTTTGAGGACACAGTTGTACTGGAGACCCCCAGAAGTCCTTCCAATCTGTTCAGTTCTGTGATTCTGTGCATGTAAAACTGGAGAGACAGCAGAAAAACTCCCTGTGAGCCAGGAGAATATTCTTCACCTAATTCTATCTGATTTTTAAAGCTCAAACTCCATGATGGTGATAACAAGCACAGCAACAATCAAGTTCCTCAACAGAAGAGCCTGCAGTTACAAAAATAATAACTCTGCCTTTAGACTATTACCAATAATATAAAAACTCTTTTCCTTGGTAACCACTCAGTTATGACATTGAAACTTAACACTGTGGCAGCACAGCCCATTTATTCCACCAGAAATTCCTGTCTGAATTGTCTTCTGCTTCACAACACGGATGGAGTTGCACTGCAATCTTTCCTATGGCAGGAGCTATAAAATCACATTTCTTCCCTCTACACAGCCACTTATATCTGAGAAAATTAATTTTTTTGTTAGACTGAGTTCAAATTGGTAAAGAGGTTCAAGATAATAGGGTAAAGGGCAGAAGGAAAGAAAAGGAGATGGCTTAGATTATTCAACCCATCAGAAGGTCCTGGCCAAGCCAACTTGAGGATCTCTAGCAAAAGATGTTCCATAAGGCACAGCTTTCTCACTTCTTATAATAAAATGGAGGAACTCCTTTAGAAAATGGTGCCATCCACTGTACAATAATGTTCTCAAAAAAGCAGCTGAGATAGTACCAGTGTTTGCATTGGAAAGTGTAAATGTATAAATGTTAAACACAAAGTATAAATGTTTCAGCTTATTGTACATGTAAGAAAAATCTGGCTTTTTTTTTTCTTTTTTTTGTAAAGCCTGTCAACTACCTAGATATGCATTTCCCAGATCTACTGACAAAAAAATCCCTTTGGAAAATAGCAGTGGAATGTGTTAGAGGTAATAAAAAATTATATCTTAAAAGAGGGTATGGCTTCCCTAGGATAAATAAAACTGACAACTAGAAAAGATTTGGTTTAGATTGCTTCACACAAGAATTCTTTTCAAAAAAGGGAAGTACACAATGTCTATGTTTCCTCTTTCTGCAACTATTTTAATACCAGCATTCTGTTCTTTATTTAACACAGCAATGCAGTGACTTCAAGAGAAATATCAAATCACAATTATGCTCCTTCCAGAATACTATGCTGTTAACAGAATAAGTGTTAAACAGAAGCCTTGCATTTAGCTGCGTTTCTAATGTAGATTTACAAGATGACAGCAGCAGTATCACAGTGAGAGCTGACAAGCCTGGCAATTATTGTCACATCCGAGACAGAACACTCACCAGCTACTTCAGAGTATGACACCAAAATCCAACAACAAGCCTAAGTGGCTCATTAAAATCATACTCCTGACTCTAAACTTGTCAGGGATGCTGTTAGCTCCCCAAAAACAAACTGCCATTCTGTTTCTGCTCTGTGACACAAGGACCAGACAAAAACTGGCAGAAAACTTATTGTTCAGTTTGTATCTTCTTAGCACTCAACTGGTCACAATATTTTCCTTTTTTGAAAGGAAACTGGATATCCCATTTCCCTATCCCTTCTGCCCCTTCAAGCAATAACTGCAACATCTCTTGATATCACTCCTTGGCAGCTAAATGAGTTGTCCAGTCGATTTTTTAATTGCAGGAAAAATTAACAACACTTTTTCCATTGTCCTCTTGCATAAAAGTTGAAGTAACAACTAAACAACAACAACTGAGTTATTTAGGAAAGCAAGAAGTACCCCAGAAAATTCAGGAAATAAAAGAAAACACACTAAAGTTCCATCAAAAGAAAGACTAGGATTGACTGGGGAGTGCCTGACCAGGGAACCAGGGAAAGGGAGATGAAAAGTTAATGACAAGCTCAGACTGGGATCCTGTTAAAAAATGACACAAAAAGGGACAGATGATGGGAAAGAGTCAGATGGAAGAAATGGGGTAGTTGAGCTCACTGCATGGAAGTACAAATCAAAGCTTCCCAATATTTAGAGCAGGGTTTTTGTCTGTTGAACATCTGAGGCCATTGAATAATTGAGTTCTGACAGACTAAGGGGCTGGTCCTCAGAGCACAGGGATGAGCCAGCCTGAACTGAGCTGCCACCCTGCACAAGGCTTTGAGAGCTCCACAAAGGTGACAGGGTTTGGTGTCTTCTAAAAAACCACATCTCATGTAACAGGCACCTTCCTATTCAAAGTGAAGGTTAGTTCCTTTTTTTTTTTAGTTACATTTTGGAAACATAAAGATATACTACATCTCTGAGGATCCAGCATGTCCCATAACTTCCAAGATCTAAAGTTTCCATCACCACATACATTTAAATGAAATTAAAATAATACCTATATATATACTAATAATACCTATATACAATAAAGTTGTTTGGTTGTTACAAAAACACCCAAACCCACACAGTGAGTAAAATCTGATTTTCCTCTTCCTTCTCTTCCACTCTAACAACTATTCCATAATTAACATCTTTATTTATAGTAATTTCATTAACTCTATCATGAAAACCTGCCACACACTGGTTTCTTTACAGTATCCCTTTCATGAGTGAACACACAGTCAGAAAGATTAAAAAGAAACCTTTGCTGCTGCTCTTTCCCTGTTTATCCAGAAAAGAAGATAATTTTCTTTTAGTGTTACGAGCCACTATTCTATGCTACATTTTAGAAGTTCATTAAATTCCATCTAAGCAGCTTTCCAAGCATGACCCTTAAATGAGAAAATAACTCCATTTGACAGTACCAGTAAAGGCACTTAGCAGCACTAGGCACTCACTGGGCACACACAATCTCACCTGCAGAGAAACTGCAGTGGAAGGTAACTGGCCACCAGCACTTCAAATTAAACTTCAGCTATTCAGGTCAAAACAAAAATTCTGATATCAAAACTGTTATTACTTTACTCCTTAGAAGTGGTAACTTCTCTGTGTAACTAGAAGTGGTGACTTCTCTGTGCACTCTGCACAGCCTGCCAGGTCACATATAGCCCAGAAAGACTTCATTAATTATTACCTCAAGTTCTGAGACTACTGAAAAAAAATCACAGAGAAAGGCAGAGATGGATTCCCAAAATAAAATTACTGCCTTCAAACCTTTACTGGCCTACCCTAAAAAACTATTAAGTGCTGTCAGTAATAGATGTGGAAATGTACAACACAAGGATCATTTCTAGGACTTCAACTCCTGTTTATGCACCTGCACACGGCAAAGTGAGCTTAAGCTAATTCATAAAAGAAAAAAAGTTGGAAGAATTATTCTTAAATTAAAGAAACATTTCCAATAATACGATCATCATAAGGCTGCAGTTTTAATAAGCATCACTGGGAGGGCACTGAGCACTGGATCAGACTCCTGGTCAGCTGCCAAGTGACTGCCCAGGCTCAGACAGTTGCTCCATGCCCACCCCATGGCTGCTTCCTTAGGGGCAGGGTGGGAATGTCCCAGGCAGGAGGGGACAGCAGGGGACAAAACACCTCCCTCAGCAGCAGTGCAGCCTCACAGCAGTGTGGAGAGTCCAGAGAGGTGTTAAGTAAGTGTCCCTTTCCTTGTGACAGGATGCAGGCTCAGCTCTGCTCCTGAATGCCTCTTGCACAGGCTACAGAACAGGCGTTTACATACCCTCCATCAACTCTGAGGACATCTCAGAAAGAGCAAACTGAAATCTGCTCCATCAACCACAATTTCATTTAGATCAAAGAGCCAATGCTTGAACAGCAAAGAACATAAAAGACACCACTGTTTGCCCTGCTCTGTAAAGTGCTTTGAACTCAGACTTCTGTCACTTTGCTGAAACAAACACACACTTCAGATAACGAACTCAGGGCTCAGCATCTTCCAGATTTATGAGAAGCTCTTTTAGCTCAGGGAGATTGCAAAACTCACACACAGCTCAGCAAAACACAGTGAAAAGAAAGAATTAATACAGTTATATTAGCCCTAGGAAGACCTGTGCCAATTCACACAAGCACACAGTCTTAACTGCTGTGGGTAAGACTTTGACCAAAGAGTAGACCTTAAATACCATTTTCATAAGCAACCCAAGTTCTTTGAACCTAAAGCTATTACTTCTCCCTCATTCCTACAGTAGGGGAAGTTCCTGGATTTCCTGGGTCTCTGCAGCTGCTGTGCAACACCCCAAAGCCCCTGAGGCACAGCCCTGGGGGATGCAGGATTTGGATGGGCATGCTGGGGCACCTCCAGCCCTCGCTGTGTCCTTGGCAGCAGCAGGAGTTGGTGTTGCAGCAACACAAACTGCAGACCACATCCACAGGAAGCCACTGATACAAAGACTTACAGGTGTATTATCAGAAATTAATCCTACACATGATTTATGTTTTCCATTATTCCAGTGACAGCTTTTCCTGTAATATGTATTGGATCTCATCTAAACACACTGGATCTTGACCTATTAGTGGCAGGGAGCACTGGCAGTAAAAAGAAATGAGAATTTGTTTTATAAACTGTTAGGGTGCCCTAAATACCTTTCGGAGTTAATTCATCATATCACCTGATAGATTTTTTTTCCCCTCAAAGGCAGTATGTCATTTTCTAACATACAATCAGTATCTTTCTCACTAAACAGTACAATGATGGCAGTGACAGCAACTAAAGACTTTGAAATCAAACTTGGCAATCAGTACTCCTTTTACATTTAATCAACTTTTATGACTGAACCCAAAGCTGCATCTATGACCAACCAGCAAGCACAAGGCTCTACTCTAAATTAAAAATGAAACAAAACCACCACGAAATGTACAGGAAGATGAACACAAAAAAATGTGAGAAGCTGAGCTCCAGTACTCTCACAGAATTCTCTCCCAATTTTTTTATTTTTCTTTCTTTGCATTCCTCCTATTTTAACCAATCTCTATGTGTAAAACATAGCATGAATAATTTCTGTTAAACAATAAAGCTTTAGGAAACAGACAGAAGAATTTCTGAAAGGAGAATACATTCCTCCAAAGGTCATTAATCATTATTAGCTTAAAAATAAAGATGTAACAACAATCATTTAAGAAATTATGTGAGCTGTTTCCAAAGATACAATTTATATTAATTTTCCCCTTCTTCATTCCAACAGTCACAAAAAACTGTGTTATGAGAAATGTGTTCAAAGAGAAAGTCAAGAACTCAAGAAAATGTGGCTAAACAACAGGTGAAATTAGCCTTGCTTCCTCTGTCTGTGCTTTACAGTAGTTTTTGATTGCATGACCACATCCAGAACCTCTCTTTATTTTGACTGACCCAGGAACAACCTTGCAGAATTTCATTATCATTTGTGGCTCAATGTACAGGTCTTAGGGCTCAGTTCACTAAAAATTATTCAAACCTTACCATAAAGGTAGATATTTCCCATTCCTAATATTTCTACTGAGCATCCAAGCATTTCAAACCTACAAGACTTTTATGAAAGCATATGCAAGACTAGAGATGCATTACCTTGGTTATACAGAGAGATTGAAGTTCTTATCAGAACCTTTAGTGACAAAGTAGACTGGGCTGAGAACACTGGCATTTCCCTGGCATTTCCCCACTGGTATTTCCCTGGTTCTTGGATGTTTGCCTTTGCCACCCTGCTTATACCTCTAGAACAGTTCTAATTTACCTATTATCCCTACATTATATCCAGTCATGTGGATGGAAGTTGAAAAAAGAAAGAAGAAACAGGTCTTTAATAATCTTGAATATTTTCACTTCACCTTAATACCTCATGTAAAATTAATTGTCAGGCTTACTTCTGAGTTTTTAAATTGTGTTTTTTTCCCTGTTTGTTTATCAACCACTGCCTTCTCTCCAGCCAAATGGAACAATGCAGAGTAATCAGATTTGGCAGCCCAAGTGCTGGCTGCCCACTGCTGCAGCCTCAGTGTTTGCTCACTGTCACTCCAGTCACAAGGATTTGGTCCACTTGAGCTACACTGATCCACAGAACACTGATTTTATTCTACCCCTCTCACCTGTGAAACTTTCTGCTACCCACTCCTCTTAGAAAACAAATATAATTTTGTTATGTATATATTTAAACTACCATAACTATTAATCATTGCAATTGTTATATGCCAGTTGCCTTTTTCTCTGGCTTAAGGACAGAAACAGCAGAAAGTGACACAAATCAAGATAAGACTGAAGGACACTTCTTGATACCACATGGACCATCCAGGCTGCCAAAAGGACAGATGTTCTTTGCTTTTCTACTGAAAAACAATTTCTGTCCTCTGTGATGTTAAATGCAAACTGTCTTTTTAGTTCCAGTAAATACCCAGTAGAGATGATCAGTCTTTTCCTTTGTAAGCCCTATCCATGCACAACACCTTGCCTGCTCACTCACTCACTCCAGAAAGCCAGATTGCCAGTCTTTCCTAGCCCTTAATCCCCACTCCTAATTTTCTGTTCTTTAAAAACCAAACTGCTGTGTCTTCTCAAAATGCATCTTTGGAATACTAAAGTCAAACCACACTACCACTTGCCTCTATTTCAAATGCAATTCTACAACATCAGCAGACTTGGACCAGCTCAGGTGATTCTCTTCAGTGACAGAAGAAGAAACTCTCAAACTTCTGTTCAATTTTTTGATTAAAACCTTCTTTCCTTGACTTAATGTAATTCAACATTCAGTATGTTTATAGTGCAAAAGAAACTGAAATGACCTGCAGGTCAGCCACTGGTTTTCCCAGAGTAAATTTTATTTCCCTGTTGGTTTTTCCCAGCTGGTCTTAAACCAGCATTCAATAAAATCAAATTCCTGTGTTTTAATATCACACAAGTACTTTACATGTGTACTGCAGCACTGTTTGCAGCACACTGGATACTGTTCTAAGAGGCAAGAGCTCTTTGTCAACTACAAATCAGCTAATACTTGAAAAATTCAATCTAAAAAACCACCTCCAAATCCCCACACAATTTGCTATGAATGTCAGCATCAGTAATACAACTACTCTGTTCTATTTACCAAAATAAAAGACCATATTATAACTTCCCATATTCAATGACTAAATAACATTTCCCTACAAAGCAAGAGATTATAAAATACCCAGCATGTCATTTGTCACAGTAGGGCTTGCAAAGGACACCAGAAGGTGACTTAAATTTAATTCTGTCTCTACTTTTAAAATCTATTAAAATCTATCCATCTCCATGGTAACTCAAAACATATATTCCTCCCACACAGTTTGATTGATAGCTCGTAGTTTTTGTTTTATAGTCAACCTTTTGTTTGTTTGAAAATACATGAAAACTGTCTAGTTGATCCTAACAATCTTAAATGATACCATAAATCTGTATGTGGCAGTAAATGAAAGGTACTGCATATATGGCTCCTTGTTACACTGTTGTTTAAACCCAATAAACTGTCACAACACCCTGTGGTCTTCAAAGCAAAGTAACTTTCAAATCAAGAATAGATTTTCAGATTTTAATGGTACAAGACTTGCTTACAAACTAATTTTATTTTACTCTCTTAAAAACTTACACCTACTTTTAATTCCTTAGAGCTCAGAATCTTCCACAAATCACTAGGAGAGACTGACTACATAAAATTTCTTAAAATTAAGGAAGAAAAAAAAAGAGGAACCTGCTATAACCTTGAAATATGAAGCACTTGAACTGAACTTCAGCAAGTTAGTGCTAAGGGGAGAAACACTGAAATGGATTGCATTTCATAGCAGGAACCTAATAAATCTTAAGTGTAATTTCTACATGAATACTGCTCTTCCAAGGAAGAAATACAGAGAGGTCATGACATCCACTACAGACCTCCAAGAAACCATAACTGATAAACAGATGTAAATTCAAGTCTCAATTTGACAAAGCAAGAGAAGGGCTTCTACTCAACTTTCCAACACACCTAAGCAGCATAAAAGTCTCTGATTTTACCTACAAAACCTTCTAATTCACTAAGATAATGAGCAGATAGAAATCACACTGTGACACTTTCACATTGAGGCCTTTATTCTGGTCCCCACAACTCAAGAAAGATGGGACAGACTGGAGCAGGTCCAGGGGAGGGGCACAGAGATGATCTGAGGGCTGGAGATCCTGGCCTGTGAGGAAAGATGAAAGCAGCTGGCTCCCTTCTCCCTGTGAATCCCATCCCAGCACAGCAGCACCAGCACAGCCTCCCTAAGAGGATGGAGGCTCTCTGTCCACAAGGAGGCACAGGGAAAAGACACAGGGCAATGGGTGTGAATTGCACCAGGAGAGTTTTCATCCCAATAGAAGAAAGAAACCGCTTTCAATAACCACCACTCACTGGATTTGGACAGGGTGTCACAATCTCATGTAGGATCCCTTTCTGACAAAAGGCTGGGCCAGATGATATTTCAAGGTCACCTCCAACCTGTAATATTCCATGGTTTATCTCCAGCTTCCCCCTTCATGAGTAAAGATACTGTATTATAAAAACATCCACCTTCAGCATACAATGCTGAAGTGTTCATCATTCTGCATTCTCCAAATTATTCTGCACACACCCATCACAACCCAATCAAGAAAAATCTTCAAGTATTTTCTAGTAATCAAATAACAAATCTGCTATAAAAGCCTCAGATTCAGTTGCTAAGCAATGAGATGATTTCTCAGTGCACTGTTCCCTCTGAGGAACTGAAGAACTAGATGCTCCTGGAAGTGGAAATATTTACTTTTAGTTTCCATTATACACTGTGCAGCACTTCATGAGACTATCAGCTGCCCCAAACTCCTATCTGAGTTCCTGGTCACTCCACAAAGGTTCATTCTTCACTCCAAACATAGAAAGATATAAAAATATCCATACCAGTGCTGAACACTATTATCCAGATTCCTGTCTTCTAAAGTGATAACTGAGTCTCTCTATTAGTGTCAACTGAGGCCAGACAAGCTCTTCAGATTCTTTTAAAATGACTCTCACAAATCTGAGCAATCACCCTAAAGCAATTTTCCTTCAAGGTAACCTTGAAAATGACATGAAAATGAGAAACAGGAAAGAAGCCCATGTATACAACTGATAGTGTTTCTGTACATCTGCCTTGGTACAAACACCTCATCTTTCCAGGAGTTTGCTTGCACAGAATTTAAGAATGTATTTAATATGCTCAGCGTTGACTTGAAGGAATTTTGTTCCTTGAAGGGAGACCTTCTGATGCAGCACAACCATTTTAGGTCATGTCACATTTTCTCCTGTCTACATATTTCAGAAAGTCCACCAGTAATTCCATGTTTTATCAGATACGGAGCAAAGCACATCTCATTGAATAAAAATGTCTCCTAGAACACCCCCCACAAGAGTAAACTACCTCAGTGATTCAGTGAATGGCATTCTTCAAGATGAGTTTTAACTAGTGCTTCAATTTTAGGGACACCCAAAACCACCCAAATCACATAGCTGCAATTGCACCAAGCCCTGCTGCCCACTCTGTTCCTTAATAGGATCCCTTAGGAAATTCAAACAGAGCCAATGGGAAATTGGTTTCACACTGAGCTGGCAAAAATTCCACCTATTCCCAACACCATTAAGTCTTACTCCTGAAAGTAGACAAGAAGTCTCCCCACACATCCCCCGCTCCCCTTTGCATAAATAAAAGTAGCAAAAGAACATTATTGATCTAACCAAACTCTAAATTAGGCAATTATGTTTGGTCTCTCCACAGTCATCTGCTCCTTCAACAGAAATAGTCCTCACATCACATCTTAGACTCTGAGGAATTTTTTTACAGTTAAAATAGCTACTGTGCACCAACAGTGAGTTTCAGTGATCTCCTTAGCTGACTTAAAAACTCACAGGAGTCTTGTTTGACCTAATTAACAAAAGCTTACAGGGAACTTGCAGATCCTTTATTTAGAAGTAGTATAAAAATAACAAATCTTATCAACACATACAGGGTAAGACAGAAAGTTAACAACCTTACTGGTATCATTTTGCTGTCTCAACAGAAGTCAGTAAATTGGTGTGGGCAACTACCCGAGAGCTGCACACACCCATTTCACTGTAACAAATGCAACTTTGCATCTTTATCCACCTCTGTGCCTAAACAAGTCTCCCCAAGGTTTGTTCTTGCTTTTCTGCTCTCTTCCTTGTCCCTTTGGAGTAGGCACAAGAACAGGCTCAGCTGCTTACACTGGTACACTGATAATCTCACTTTTCCTTCCTCCTCCACTCCAAAGTAAGTACAGGGTTGGGGAAGGGAATCACTGGCATCTTTTGCTTATTGCCTTTGCAATACTGGGGAACAATAAGTAAAACCTTCTTCTAAATTTCTTAGGCTTCCACAAAAGGACATAGTTACTGTGTCCAAATGAATCTAAAGAACAGAGTATTGGAACCAGGTAAAACAACAACACAAGATGCTGGGTCTGTGCACCTACTGACATACCCAAACACACACCCACCACACACTCACAAACACATCTGTGGTTAGCAGTAATCCACATCATCAGCAACTCCAATGGCTACAAAGTAGAGATTTTAAACACTGAGATCCACACTCAGTGAACTCCCTCCCAATGATTTTTACAATAGCAGTGAAAGTAGGAAAACCCAAACCAAGCAGGTCAAATAGAACAGTGGCTTTTTTTGCTAAAAAGTAACTACTAAATCTCATTGTTTCAGTGCTCATCTCTGGAAGCCTGGACAGATGATACCAGCTTGGCTACAGACAGATGAGAAGGCAAAGAACTGCTTTCCATCTTCCAGTGGCATGACAAAGCCTTGCCTGCACATGGATTACATATTGAAATAGGGGAAAATGTGCTCTTTAGATAGAATCACAGAATGGTTTGGGTTGGCAGGGACCTTAAAGCACACCCAGATCCACCCCCTGCCATGGGCAGGGACACCTTCCACTCTCCCAGGGTGCTCCAAGCCCCATCCAACCTGGCCTTGGACACTTCCAGGGATCCAGGGGCAGCCACTGCTTCCCTGGGCAACCTGTGCCAGGGCCTCCCCACCCTCACAGTGTAATTCTTTTTCCTTGTATCTAGTCTGAACCTGACCACTTTTCTTTTAAAATCATTACCCCTTGTCCTATTGCTAACAAGTCTGTCCCCAGAACCATTAAACTCCTATCACCTTTATTTCTTTATTAACGAATAAATATTTAAGTTCTATTCTTGATTACTCAATTATTTTAAGAAAAGATTATTTTTAAGTAGGCATAGAATTTTTAACAAGGTCATAATTTTTGCTAAAAATCCCGTCCAATATAAATAACAGATTCTGATGGTTTTCATCCCAGTTTTATTTATATTGCTTTCCAATTGGAGAAAAACTTTTGGCATTTTCAAAAAAACTTGCTGTTTTGTCAGCATCTAAAGAGTTATATGATCAGAATCCAACTGCTCAAGAGCATAATTCGTTATCACAGCAAAGAACACATCATACATCTTATTTCAAATTGATTGCAGGCACAGCCCTTTCCCTGTGAACTCATTACAGACATGTCTTTTTCTCCTCAGACTAAAACTTGGCTTTCACCTTGATAACAAAAATTACAAGAATATCACAGCCCTGTATAATGCAATGATCTCAGGGTAACCTTTCTAACATATATTTCTCAGAAAACTAAACTGAAATTGCTGCACAACTCCTGAAACTCAAACCTATTCAAGCTTCCCCATGCACAGTTTATTCCCAGTACTAGCACAGACTCTCTGTGGTCACAAGGAAATGAGGAAGATTCCCAATATTTTACACCAACTAATTTTCTATAACTGTCTCAAAGCTGTGCTTTACTTCACCCTTCCATTTCTCACTGATCTTCTCCCCCCTCCAATCTTCTGTCAGCAGAACTTCTTATCTTGGAACAACATAACATCCCTCTCCAGGCAGTGTTTTAATCTCTGCAGGTTTCCTGGGTATTACATCCCAGCTCCCGTTGTTTAACTGAGAAAGAAATACAAACTGTACAATGCACCTCAACAATACTACCAAGGTAATTGCTGGGAATTTTTAATTGGAACAAACTTGGTCTTTCAAACCATAATCCAGGTAGGGATTTCACCAAAAAGCATGAGATGAATATTTGAGCCTATTTAGAGATGTTCAGAGAGGCCACATTGTTTGGCAGCCCCACTGAGCAGGTGTCCTGGGTTGCAGTATAAGACATGCACAAAGTATTCTATCACCATCTTCGTGAACTGTTGAAAGCAATTGCTGAAGCAGTGTCCTCCCAGGTTCCCCCTCCCTCTTCTGTTAAGATGTCTTCTGTTAATGGGTTTTTTGTTAATGGGTCTTCTGTTAATGGCCTGCTGCCTGACTCACAGGTAACTCCCTCCAGGAGTTCTCTCTGTGATGGGCCATCAAGGACCCCCTGTGTGACTCACCATCCCATTGTGAGATGCTCTGCCCATGGGGAGGAGCCAAGCATTCCCACCTGGATATAATCTGGGATTTGGGACATACGGGGGCCCTTACCCACTGGATTCCCAGAGGATCAGAGCTACCAGACCTTTCTACAGGATCACTGCTTCCATCACCCTGCTCAGGTTGTACTCTGACTCTGTCAGAATGAGTCTTTTGTATTATTGCATTTATTTTATTTTACCTTTTTTCTTCTTATTAAATTGTATTTCTGACTTGGAGCCTCTCACTCGTTTTGCTTTCAAACCACTACACCAGGGAAGGGCCCTTTGCAGGCACTGACCTACTGGGAGTGTCTTTGCAACAACCAGCACTTGAATTTCCCTCACAGTAAGTAATTTTTCTACGAAGCTGACTAGGCACAGCTGCATGATAAATAACATTAATTACATTTCTTAGATGATTCTTATTACAGTTTGGAAATAATAAAAATTTCTGCTGGTGCTGATCCAACAACAAACAAGGATCTCCATTTAGTCTTTCAATATATTTTAAGCTATGTCCTTACATAGCTTCCAGCCTGAACACCAAGGATAGAATTCTAATCCCAGCTCTGCCACAGACACCTCAGTGCATTTCCTCAGGATTCCAAGGTACAGCCCACAGATGGGACAAGTGTCTGGTACCAACTTAACAATGGTGTAAATTGTTCTTCTGCCAGAAAAGCTGTGGTACTGTATCAGTGGCCTGGAGATAAATCTCTGAAGGTGCTCAGACATTGGCAGCTTGGCCCAGGGAAGCTGGGGGGTCTCCATACAGAAGGAGCTCAAAAGCTGGCTGGTGCAGTCCTGTCAGCCTGGTCTTGCTGACCCTGCTTGAGAAGGCAGCTGATGATCTCAAGAAGTCTCTTCTAACCTAAACAATTCTGTGATTATTTCTATATTAGAAATTCAAATTTTTTTAAGTTTTTGGAAAAAAAAAAACCCACCCCACAACACAAAACAATGTGTTTTCTACTCAGAAGCTCTGCCAATTCCTTTCATCATGGAGCAGATGCCTCCATCCAAAGTTCTATGAGAACAGTAAATTCTTTCCCCTGTTATTTAAGAATACAATAATGTTTTGTGCAATGTTATAAGAAATATAATGAGCTACAAGAGAAAGCAGTCCCAGAAAGAAAAATCACTAAATGAAAGTTTATAGCTAGAGCTTTCTCTCTCCTTCCCCTCAAGGAACTGGTGCTAACAATAAAAAAGAAATACTTTAGTAGAAAGAAAGCTTAACTCATTTGTAGGTAAAATGGTTCCCCTTTTTCCAATTTAATACCATTGCCAATATTACTGTTATCTTCAGCTGACACTGGGGAGAGGGGGAGAAAAAAGAAATCTTACAGGAAGAAAACAGAAAAGATGACTTTATTCTCATCCACCAGAGAGGTAAGTATGTGCAATGGAAAAAGGAGGAGTACTAGGTGTAAAGAGTGCTATAAAACATGGTATATATCGTGTTCCCTGCCCCTCCTCCATTAGATCAGATGCTCCTTTCCAAGAAAAGGCCTCCAGAGACATCTGACCCCACAGAAGAACTGGGACCATCAAGAGTAAAACTGATTTCCTGAGAGCTGATTGCTTTTTGAAGTACAGAACACAGCTGGTTATGCTGGATATGCACTAGACTCACTCCACTGGATCATTCCTGGGTTTATTTCCTAGACATGTAACTGTTGTCACTGCAGGTTTAAATGAGGAAACAAAGCTGCTGCAGCTCTATGTAAAGGTATTTCTCTAAAGGAAGGAAATACAAGCTTAGACCATCTACAGTTCTTGATCCTAGTCCTAATCCTAAGGCTTGCAATTACTCAGCTAAAAAAGAGAAAATAAATACCAGGGGAAAATACCTTCAAATGTTCAAGTTTTTTTATCTGCTGTGTCATGGGCTCTGGCTATTAAAATGTAAGAAAAGAAGAGGGATGAAAGAAGTAGGAGATATTACACAGCAGCAACTGAAAATTATATATAAAAAAGATGTGTATAAAACTCAATACACTTATCCTAGTGTTTACTTCTAATTTATGAAGGAACAATTGTACAAAAGCTGCCATAGTTTGAGTTCTTCTCCTTTCAGACTCCAGACACTAAAACAACTACATACAAACTGGGCTGAATAATTTTTGAAGTCTTTGATGGGACTTACAGAAGTATTATGTTATATTATTTCTTACATGTTTAATAGCACTTCAAAATTGTTGTCTTTTTTGATAACAATGAAGTTTTCAGATCTAAAGGTAGAATTTCAGAACTGCAGAAATTTCCAGTGTAGCCGATTTGACTCCCACACGATCCATTATTCTGCAGTTAGGGAACCTCCATCAAATACAAGGAATCCAACAGTTCTGATTTTGATTCTGATGGATTTTGAATGCACAAAGGCAGGTAACATTTCTCCCAGGGCATTAGAGGTGTGCAAGGAGAGGAGCACTGCTCTTACCACATACAGCTGTTTCCAGAGCACAGCCCATTCCTGCAGCGTCGCTGTGACTTCAGTCACCACAGAATCTTCAAGAGGAACAACTGTTTCATATTGCCTGTAGAAAAAGATGGGGGAAATCAGGAAGTGTATCCAGGAAAAGGCAGAAAAAGAAATGTGACAGCACAGTAATTTGTAAAATTCTAGAACTTGAATTTGTTCAACATAAGGAGAATATCTTAAGAGGATCATTTTGTCTGCTGTAAAACTGAAGCAACTCCAGAGTCATAGCAACAGTTCCTCCATGACATTCCCCAAGAATAAGCTTTTGTGAAGCATTTCCTGGTTACCTGCTCAAAATGCATATTTTCATTCTAATCAAGGTCAATGAAAAGTTTTCATTACTACAGAACATTAACTTGCCTGTAAAGTGGGGACCTTCACAATTTGGGTCCCTTCCCTAAGCCAGTCCATCCCTTTTTTTCCCCCCTCCAATAATGTTAGCCAACATCAAAACTACCCAAAATACCTGCTGTCTACTAACCTGTCCTATCCAGAAGGCTTTTTCAACATTGCAGATGAAATTTGAGGGATCTATCCTCTAATCAAAAGAATAAAACCTGTCCTTTGTGGTAAAGATTTTCCAAAACCATTAAAGGAGAACCACAAAAGTGGTTTGGACTGGAAGGGGCTTCAAGGCTCATCTCATTCCATCCCCTGCCATGGGCAGGGACACCTTCCACTGTCCCAGGTTGCTCCAAACCCCATCCAACCTGGCCTTGAACACTTCCAGGGATGGGAAGCCTTCCAGGGAAGTGGCAGCCACCACTTCCCTGGGCAAACTACGCCAAGGTTTCACTACCCACAGGCTAAAACATGTCTTCCTTAAATGTAAACCCATCATGCCTCATCTGATTCCTACAGACCCTGCCAAAAGCCTTGTCCCTGTCATCTCACAAGCCCCCTTTAGACACTGAAAGGACACAAGCAGCTCTGTCCAGAGCCTTCTGATGCCTTAAGTTTGAGCTTTCATGTTTCTCAGATTTTGTGCTGCCTAGGGGTGCAGTTCTGAGCCTCATATTAAATGTTAGTAAGGTCTCTCCACAGGGTATGGAGACAAAACAAATCCTTTTCCTGCTGGAGATCAAGGACAACTCTCAGGCCCAAAAGCACAGACAAGGGTGGCTGAACAAGAACAAGACAAGGCTGACCAGGAACAAGAAGGATGAGACCTCACAACCTGAAGTTGTAATTGGACAATTAAACCCCAATATGCAAATGAACCAAAACTTATACAAATGTGAGACCTCGTGACTGCTCAGCCATTTTGTGACCATTTTGGGTCCACCTTGGGTGTAGCCCTGGTCAGGCTCCTGTCCTGCCCAAGGTGTACCCTAGAGGCCTTTCAATAAATATCCACTTTGTTCTCCAGCTCTGTTTCAGCTCAGCCTTCCCAAGGCATCACTTGTCTCCTCTCCAGGCTGAACAACCCCACCTCTCCCAGCCTGTCCTCATGGCCCAGCCCTGGGGACAGTCCCTGCAAGTCTCTAGGGATGTTTGGGGAGGGCAAGGGGGCAGTGAGCAGATGGCTGTGGGGTGTTCAGCCACCTGGAGGTTCAACACATGCTCTGGTATTTCACAAGTGTTTATAATGGTACTTGAAATATATTCTGAAATAAAGAGTTTTTAAACAAAACATGAAATACCCATGCCCCTCTGGTTCAGGAGCTGCACTACATTCTATTGTATCAACTGGTGCATGAGGCTTTGACACTTTTAAACAGTATATCAGCTTTCTAATAAGTACCTGAACTGGTTGCCCTTCACAAACTCTAAACTAACATCAAGGACTAATTAACTACACATCACAGGGAACTGCTCCTTCCCCTGAGGAGAGTACACATTAGGAGTGGTTATTCTGTGCAATAGATATCATTTTATTACACCCCAAAATTATGAAGCATCAGTATTACAGCTGCCCTTACAACCTTTACTGAGGCACTTTGGGAACAAATCTATAATTCAAGACTATCAGAAGTCACCTGTTTTTCTGCAGGTAGTTCACTAAGTGCCATTTAATACATTTTATCTTCCACATTTAATTTGTTGCCTCAGGTCACTGTCTGAAACATTGCAATTATAAATCTCCCCACAGCAGCCTTTATCTGGAATATGCAAGTAAAAGCAGCAATGAAAACACAAGATATTGATTTCAGGAGTCTCAGTCAACCTCACAGGAAACTTTGCAGGTTGCAGAGCCCCCAGTCAGTAACTTCCCTGACATGACATTGCCACCAGTGCTGTTATTCACTTGAACTGAAATAATACAAACAAAGAGAAGGACAGAAGTTTTCAGCAGTGCACTTCAGTCACTCTTTGGGTGAGGTGGGGAGGGCTGGATCCTTTGGAAAAGGTTCAAGGTAACACAGCTACCTGTCAGCTGTGACTCTGACAATCTGTAGATAAATGAGATGGGCTGTCTACTGGCTGGTGCCTTCACAAGAAACAGGAGAGTACAGTATTTTGCCAGTGAGAGAACAAGCAGAAAGGGAAGAATATAAGTAGAGCTCTTTAAATGCATGTGTTTCAGATGATACCTCTAAAGTTACAGTTTTATGAGCCAAAGCAAACAAGAGTAACCATCAGACCTGATTCTTGCCATATTAAACACAAACAAACCACCCCCCAACTCTGTAGAATTACAGTTAATTTTCAAAACAATCATACACAAAAAATGATACAATGAACTAAAACATCTCTCTAAGTTTCAATAATTATTTCTTTGTTTCTCTTCTAGATAAAAAAGCACAGGAGCTTCTTAAAAAGAAGGAAAAATACTCACCCTCTGTTACTGACAATTGCCTTTTTCAAGTGAATATAATTTGCAGGAAAAATCCCCTGCAAGAGGAAAAATTCTGTATGTTAGAAAAATACATTTGCAGTTTTAAGCATTGGTAACATAAGCCACAATAAATAACTGCCAATACATCTATTAAACCCCCCTAAACAACCATTGTGTCAAAGCTGCCAGTTGAAACTCCACATTCAGATTAGTAACAATTGACTGGTTTAGTCTGCCTTAGACCAGGACACCACAATGGACCAAACCCCCACCTGGGAAGATCAGAAAAGCTCTTCTGCAGTTTGCAGCACAGCACCAGCAGCTTCCAGAGCAGGCTGATGCTCATTAGGGGTAACACAGACAGAGGCTTAAAAAGACAGATTAAACAAAAACTAAAAGCCCACCATCAAATTTGCATTGAGCCCCCACGGACAGAAGTATTCTATTACTTGCACACCCTGGAGCTATCAGTTTTCCTCCCTCTCCAAGGAAAAGCTGTTCAAACCCACTTGGGACACCTCTGGTTATTTGTCTTTTGCTGTTCCCATGAGGGCTGCACTCTGACCTTGCCTGTGCCAGGGGGCTCTTGTGTGTTGAGACATGGGGAGAAGAGGTAATTTAATCCAACCTTTTTCCAGTGTTGCACATTCTCTGTAAAGCACATGGCCCTGAATCCTCACAGCAAGTCTGTCAGTGTGTAAGAACAGCAACCTGCACTTCAGTGGGGAATACAGGAGCAGCATTGGAAATCTTTGGATTAAAAACCAGCTGACAGCCTCTGACAAAAATGTCAGCAACCAAGTGTGGGCTTTCAATTTTTACAGCTTTAAAACCATACAATTTAGGAAGAAAAATTTTCGGGTGGGGGGGGGCAGTTTGAAAGGAATACTAAGTAAAGAAAGATTCCAAATGCTAAGGAAAATTCCTTCTTGTTCATAGGCAAGACTAAAATTATAGAAGGAAAAAAACTGAATCTAAGAGGAATGGCTTCACCAGCAAATGTGCTTGTTTTCAGCCATATGAAAACCCAGAAAAGGAAGAAATGGCACCTCAGTTTCTCATTTGGTTCACTTCCAGTTAATGCTGCCTATTTCTGGTATCTAAGAAACCAGGGAAGGTTTGAAGGGCTCTCCTATCAAAACTGAACATATACACCAGCAGAAGTACTGACACACAGATTGACTGCAGACATTTCATTAGAAGAGTATTATAGCCATGACAATGTAATACAGGTAATCTTATATTCCATAATACAGTTAAACATGAGGAATCTGGTACTTTTCTCTCTTTAAACACAAGCAATATTTAAACCAACAGATAATGAAGCAAAGCTCATACAGAAGCACCTACTGGCATGTTTGGATACAAGCATTTTAAAAAACTTAGATGTCCTCACAAAAACAATCACACCAGAACAGTCAAAAAAGTTCTCCAAGAGCAAAAACAATGGGAAAAATGGAAAATAACGAAGTCCAATGGTTTAACTATAAAAATCTGAAGCCCCCTCCAACAACTTACAAAATCCTTTTTCAACAGACTTTTTTCAAAATTGTCTTAGATTAATAATTCAACTTATTAAATGTGTTCTTAAAAATGCTGCATTTAAGCAATGCAATATAACCCACCTATGCTTTTCTTAGGGGAGTAGGGTGGAGGGGATCAAATTGGATGAGATTTATAAATGTTGAAAAAATTACATGTTACATGTCAGGAAGGTTTCTGATCCTTTGAATGATTAATGAGTATCACTCAGTTTAAAAAGAAATCTAATCCTCCCACAGGAAAAAAGTTAGAGAAGGAAAAGGAAAAGTTTACTGGGTTGCAACAGCAAAATAGATTTAATCTCCCATTATATTAACAAATGTATTCATGTTTACCTTGACACAGGGCTTCTTAATGGAAACACCTCTGTACCAACCTGAAACCAGATAAAACACATGGTAATTATTTGTGGCACTGCTTTCTCTACACAGAGGCAAACTGAATACAACTATGCAGTTACTGAGATCACCTAAAAAACCAGCTGTGCCTCACACAGGTGGAATTTTTAAAAGATTTTTTTTTGCTAGGGTTTTTTGTAAAAATTACTTTTATTTTGCTCTGCAATGATGACAAACTCTTAACAACCAGCAATGCTCTTGTTTCTTCCCACCAGAAATAAAAGCAGATTAGCTAGTCCCCATACTAATAATCCTTAGTCACTGTGGCAGAGATTCATTCAGTGCTCAGGGAAGAGTCTGCACTGAACTCTTCTCTTCCAGGCTGGCACATGAGTCCTGTTGCAGTGTTTATCTTGACAAAAATCTCCAGATTTCAGAAACCTGTAAAAGCCATTATCCATACATTTCTAATGTGCTTTAAACAAATATAATTCTTTGCATGTTATTGGTCTTATGTATGTCTGAGTAGAGAACAGGCTTTAAGGATCTAATTTACACACCCCATTATTATTATTCTTGTATCTCCCATCAGGAAACAGCTCCAGACAGGACAATAGATGGAGGAGTAAAACACAAAGCTGCTAAAGCTGCAAGTCAAACAGAAGAACCCAGTTCCTGCTGCTTCCCACAGGTGACAGCAATGTCACTGCAGGATTCAGCCAGGAATAAAGGGACAGAAAACCTCACCCAGCTGAAGAGTGGAAGAGCAGCACACCCTGGGCTGGGCCTGGAACAGCCCCAGGACTGCAGGGGGACAGTGGGTGCCAGCTCTGGGGAGAGGGCTGGCCCTCTGTGGCCATCCCAAATTCCTGGGCAAACTTGGCCAGGCCCAGCTGGGAGCCAAGCTCAGCCCTCAGGTGTCAGCCAGGCACAGCCCACACCTGCCAAAAGCCAACACTTCCACATCACCTCAATCCACTTCCCATAAAAAGTCCTCTCATTTTCCCAGTGAATTCCCACTTACTGTCTTTCCCTCCCTTATTTAAAATTGCACTGGCAAATCCTGACAGTAATTTGCTATGGACATGAGAGAAGAACAGAACAAATTGGGTAGTTTGTCTCTCTTAGAAAACCAACTTCAGATTTGGCTGAATTATTATAAGAGTCTCATTGAGAGGATCAGATGTGGGGAAGAAGGCCTTGAATTTGTTTTAAAGACAGCCTGATAGTCTTGAATTTTTATTTTGTTTTTAAAAGGGAATCTAAGTCAATATGAATTCAAGACAAATGCAAACCTTAATACAGAAGAAATTAAAATTCATCTTCTTCATGACCCAAATTTCTCATGAAGATAGGACATAATACAAAGATTTGTTTTCCTGTGAAATCATTGTTTATATTAAAAAAATAAACTATTGTTGCTTTGAATTCATTTTCGTTGATCAAACATCAGGGCAATCACATCAATATATACATATATGCACAAACAACAAATACAGATCCTTAACATGAGTGATTTCTAGAACACCACACAACTGTGCCCACACCTGCTTTTGAGCAACAGATGCTGCATATTTTTAAGGTCACAGAAAAAAATAAATGCATTTATCCTGTGATTCACTGTTACTAATATTAAATACGAGTCTGTACCTCAGAAATAACCAGACATTTAAGCACTAAGACAAACAAAATGACACTTCTTGGTAAATAGGGAAAAAAGTGACTTTATACAAGTTTGTGAACAGACCTGTAAAAGAACAAAACCCAGTGAAGGGGGTGACCATTAATAATCAGATCTGCAGGGCAGTAAACAAAACACATTTCCAAAAAACAATTTCCTCATTTCTTAAGTTTTTGTTCTTCATTTCAATACAAATTTTCAAAGCTTACAAGCTCTGTATCTACAGAGTAATGAAAAAGAGACAGGGAAGGGCCCTGAGAAATCACCCTGCTCATCCAAGCCATGTCTCTAAATCTCTCCTCACATTTAGTCTGGTTTAAACAGTGGCCAATCATTTATTATACCTAGATTCCAAGGTATTTCTGCACCAAATTCCAAGGAAGCTCTATTTCTGCTACTCCACACAGATCAGTTTGAAAGCAGTGGTGTTGCACAGGAACCTTTTTAGAAGAAATTTCTTCTACAGATCAACACTGGCCAGTAAAACTGAGGGTAACGTGAAATTTTGGTAAAATACTTAGGAAGCTGGCACATTTATGTGAAGTGGAGATGGCAAATCCTCACTGGACAACCTATTTCAGTGGCTCAGACAACATACATGCCCTTTACAACCTCAACTTTCTTCGATGCTATTTGAATATTTGATCTTTTTCTTTTGGACATCATGGAAAACGTTTTGTTGACTTCCCTCTGTAGTTTCATCCATATATTGGAGAAGTTGTTACATTTCCTTTAATCTTATAATCTGTGCTCTCCAGATCTTAGTTGTTCTTTTTTTTTTCTTTTTTTATGTGGTATAATTTTTTCAAGTCACCCCTCTCTATTTTGAGTTTCCTTCAACTTTGTGCAAGGAAGAGACAGTCGAGGAGCTCAGCAGAAGCTGAAATCCCCACACTGTAAAATGCACAACTCATTCTGTATCACAAAGTAAAAGGTATGGGAAAAGGTACAATGCCTTTTTTTTTTTAAAGGTGCATTTAGAAAATTGCATCTGCATTACATTATTCCCTAAAATAAACTAAACCTGCATTCTGGAATTAGTCTAAAACACATTAATATTGATGTAATCATTTATCTTGAAGAGCATTTATTTTGGAGGATTTAATGACAATAGTCATCAAATCCAGGCAGGTACTTCAGGCTAACTGTGATCCCAACAAGCACTCCCTGGTTAGACACAATGCTGACCAACAGGTTTAAGATGTCACTGCACTGCAAATAATAACTGTTAATATTGCAGAATTATGGCATGCATTTAATCGTGACACATGGTCTTTAGAGGGTACTGACTTCACAGAAGTGGTGAAGCAGATGGGATTTAAAATCAAGAAGCAGAAAAAACACAGCTATAAAGTGACAAGAGTTTTGTGAACAAATTAATGAGAAATAATGATCATAATAATAATAATGAGGCTGGGAGGGGACACAGCTGAGATGGCTGACCTGAATCAGCCAAAGGGATATTCCATACCACACACATCATTTGGTACAAGAAAACCAAGAATTAGTCTATCAGAAATGCCACACTAAAACTACCTATACCTGTGGAAATCCAGTGGGGGAACTTGAAGCCACATTAGAGAATCTGCAAATTGTTGGATAAAGACTGAAAACCCCTCTTTCCAAGGGTATGCCACACTGAGGAGTCTGAGCAATAGTGCAGCCCTAGCTGAGTTGCAAAGGTAGCTCTGGGGCAGTCCTGCACATCTCAGACTCTTCATTTCAGTGACTAGAAGAGCTACCAATGATTTTTTGATCTTTACTTGAAAGCATGTTGAATGATATTCTTTCTAAAAGCCATCTCACAACCTTTTTCAGATTTGCACTTCATCCACAAGAGGTCTGTCACATGGAAACAGCTCACCCCTTTAGAGGACTCAGTAACAAAAAACAAAAGGATCCTAATTGAAAGATATTGATCTGTTTTTCAGAAAAATAAAGTTCAAGTATCAGTGTTAAGTAAAGAATAATGAGCTGCACACTGTAGGAAAAAAGAAATTCTGCATACAACTTCTGGTCAAAATTCTGAAAATAAATTACATAAGTACTTATGGTAAATCCTAAAGCTAAAATTCGTTCTTAAATGAAGTACTGCTAGTAGAATCTGCTACAGGAACTTGAGCATTCTTTGTCCTACAAAAATAAATGTATTTGGCAGTAATGTGAGTAATTCTCAGTCCTGGAGCAAAGCTGTCTTCTGCATATACAAGCCAATAAACAATTGTTTTTACCTTGTTATCTGCATGTGAACTGCTGTGCAGAGCAAAAGGCACCCAAAGTGACCCAGGAGAGGGACAGGAGCAGTGCTCAGCAAAACCTTCCTGATGCCTGGAGCACTCTGTCCCAAGCTGGCTGCTCCACTCATGCAGCAGCTGAATCCCTGGCCCAGCCTGCCAGCACCACGTCAGGGAGCAGCCTGGGGCCAGCAGAGCCACAGGAATAAGCTGATCATGCTGCCAGGGCTGCCATGACAAAAGGCAAGGAGAGATGGGATGTGTTTTACTGTGGCATTGGCTGTCAAGAAGCCACCCCTGTGCTCTGAAAGATGACTTTCAATAACTGGGCAAGATCTGCCACAGCAGAGGTGTTTGACAGGTTCCACTTCCATGGGCACATTCCACAAAAGGCAAAGAGGAAAAAGGATGAAAAGAGGCAGGGGGAAACAGGAAAAGGGATTTCTCACAGGAGACATCCTCCTCAGGCCAAACACAAATTACTGGGAAGGAGTCACTTTGGCCCAGGCAGCCCCAGGAGAGCTCCTGACTCAGATGGGAGGAAACCTGCAGGGTTCCCACAGCACTGACAGCCTGGAGTGGGACTCCTCCCTCATCTGTATGGCACAGCCTGGAACCATGGCAAAGGCATCACTTCTCAGCACACTGAATTCATCAAGAATTTAAAAAAACCCTAATTGCAAATGATATCTGCTGCTTATGTGTCCCAAATACCTTATTTTGACCATGCCATCAACTGCTGGAATAACAGAGGGAAACTTAAAATATATTTTATGCATGGTTTAAGAACACAATTATTAATGTACACACATGAAAACCATGCAGATAAATACTTGTGTGGACAGCAGAATTTGCATGGCTAAGATAATATTCTTTTAACTGGTGCTTCAGGCATCAGCTGGTGTTTCCATTCTTCAGTGAATATACAAAATTCTCAAGGTAATAATTACAGTTACTGAAGTTATAGCATTTTTATTCTAAAGAAAATTGCCCTCTAGCAATAAAAATAAATGGACAAAGCAGACATTTTAAATCTAGCCTGAATGCCACTAGTTACTGACAGCCACTGCCTGTGGCAGGGCAAAGGCCATGTGATTTGAAAGACAGGGTGCTCTTTAGAATGCACAGTCCAAACGTGTATTTCAAACCAGGAGTGTGCTCCTGCTCTGCCACTTGACAAAAGAAAAGTCCATCTTTCAGCATTTCCAAGTGGCACACTAATGCCCCTTCAGCTCCTCCAGGCACAGCAGGCAGAGCAGGGAGCTCCACTTGGTGTTCCAGCTCTCCCTCAGTGCCAAGATCAGAAGGGGAAGGGCTCAGGGGGAACAGAGAGAGGGAAAGCTGTGAATGACAAGCACAGGTCCAAAAAGTGTCTTGATGAACACTTCTGACCTTTGAGTGAGACCAGTGGATGATGTCAAGAGTCCTCTGTGAACACCTCATGCTTTACAGATGGTGTCTGACAGAAACAGTGGAGCCTTTGGTAGCAGCAGAGGAAAGGCAGGTACCATGTCCATGGGTTTGATTCACTGGAATAGTGGGGCAGTGGGAGGCCTTTGTCAACACTTAGGAAGGGTTAAAACCAGTGATTTAGATATTTGTGGTCTGGTATGAAGGCACACAGAGGAGCAGGCATACAAATCTGGGGAAATGCAAGAGTTCCAATTTCAAGCATGTGAACAAGATCCAATTTTAAAAAGACAACTCTATTTCACTCCATTTCATTTAAAAAATGCATAGATAACCACAATAATTTTTAACATGTTATCATTTGGTATTTATATTTATTAACCTTAGAGACCAATACATGTATGTGGGTGTGGGTGTGTGTGCATGCACCTACATTTGTTTCTTTACTCTGCAAGTATCTCTAAAACTTTCCTGCAGTGGTACCCAAAATCTTGAAATAGGAAATCCCCTCCTCTTTCATTCAACTGCTCTAAAAGCAGTTTCTTTTAGAAAGAAGACTAAAAGACTGCTTCTTACTGCAGTAACTGCTTCTTACACCAGTCACTACAGAAGAGCACTTGCTCTTTTATAATACAAATACAGTTATTCAGGAAGTCATTATGATTAAAAATAAGCACATTCAGAAGTATAGCTACTCTTTGAATCTTTGTCAGCCTTGAATTCTTTGGCGAGTCTCTGAAATTATAGTTCAGATCTCTAGAAGTTTTTGTGTATGTGAATCTTTTCAACTCAGACAGAAAAATCCCTGCTGCAGACAATTATGCATAAACTATTCAAGAAGTGAAGCTGAAACAGCAATGGATCTCCTGTGACTCTCACAGCAGTGACCCTTATTTTGTGTGAGTTAACATTATTTCATCCAGTCTGTCTACACGAAAGAATCCCCAGCAAATAATGCAGAAGTAGAGGACCCTGTTAAACAACCACTTAGACAAGAATGCTTAAAAAGCAACTGCTTTTTTTTTTCCCTTTTAAGAGCCTACTTTGCACATTTAGTGTGCTTTTCTGCATAATTCACACATGCAAGAGCTGCAGCACAGACCATCTGAATATTCAGATGAGTTTCACAGTGTGGAGTTCCAGATGTTATTATCAAAATTACTGTATATTTTTATAACACAAAGTCCATGGTAAAGGCACCTCAACCAAAATGACAGGATAGAGGGCTTAAGAAACAAAACCAAAAAAATTCTGTACAAACCTGCTTCCATCCAGGAAAACCCTGCCTGAGGACCTCCTTTGTCAGCAATTTGAAGACTGGCATGAATTGCTTTTGAGGAATCATCCTCAAAACTAGCAGCAAAGGAAATACTCAAAGCCTAATTATTTTAACACTGTAAAGACAAGTTGGATTATCCATTTGTTTTCCATAAACAACCTGCTCCTTGGAGATCATGCTTTTATTTCCCAGTTTTGAAAATTTCCCAGAAATGGTCAGAAAATACCATGACTGCTTTCAACAATACACAATGTTTAATTCCCTTAGAGTTATCCCACCCTAAGCAAAGGGATACTTTTTTCCTGAGCTTACACCACATCCTAATTCACAAGACCTGGAGCAGTCTGCCCTCAGTGTGTGAGCACAGCTTAGCCCATCACAGCACTTGTGGTTTTTAAAAAAGCATGGGATTGTTTACAGCAAGCTTCTTTGTGATTAATTTTCTCCATTGCACTACAAAGCTCTCATTTAACAGAATTTTTACAAACGGATGTTACTAGAAAAATTAGCATAGAAAAGGTGACTTTTTTGTGATGATTTAAGTCAGTAGGAAAACAAACATCTGAGTACAAGAGAAAGCATCAAGAGCAAAAGAAAAGTTCCAGGCACAAGAGAGGCCAAGCAGACAAGCACGCAGAAGGTTTGGGGAGCAACATTAACACTGGAGATGAAAAGTTACTTTAAACTGAGCAACCAAAAAACCACATGTACAACTTAGTGGAACGTTAATTTGGAATTCAAATTTGTGGATCTGGATTTTGAATTTGTTTAACACCTCAGGATTAAGGTTACATTATTCCACCTCAGACTATAGTGAAACATGTTCTTATACTGTATCTTGTCAACCTACTTCTCACCAGACATATTTTACAACATTTGCTTGAACATTGGGATAAGAATAATTCTCCTTTTACATACAACTTCAAATCACATTCTTCATTGTGAATAACACAGAGCATTAGGACATTCAATTTATTCACACACAGACACCTCCAGCCACATAAGAACTGTAACATTTACAATGGCACTTTGCTTTAGGTACAAAAACCCACATCAAGATAAATGCAAAAATCTCCCCGAAACCCATATTTTTTAGATTTTTTCTGGTATTGCTAATCTATTTAATAACTAATATTTTCCACCAGTTCAGATGTTTCTAAGTAATTATAAACTGATACACAATAGAAATGCATAACAGTAACACTGAGAAAATACAGTAAAAAAAAGATACTGATTATATACTTTACACGATGAAAATTCAGTGTAAGACCCAGTTACAATACAACAATCAGGTCAGGGTTCAAGATTTTCTGGACAGATGGTTAACTTCAAACACACTGACCCCCTATCAGACTGGATTAGTGCCAAGAGCACTCAGCCTTTCCTACAGAAAGTGGGTCAGAGTAGGTTTTATTCAAGTGCTTTGATTTGATGCATCATGATTTCCAAAGAACTTATTAAAATCTGCCAGATTAAGATATTTGTATATTCTTACATAGAAAATGGGGTTCCTTCTTGGGCATCACACTTACCTTCACATTTCTCCAGGATCTGGACAGTTTCACCCAGTTCCAGGACCAAACCTTGCGGAACAGTTCCTCGGAAGCTGCATATCACTGGAGGGTGGGGAAAAAGAGAGAGACACATATGAGGCTTGGATCTTTGTGTGAATTTTCTTCTAAGCATAGCCCTTGAGCTCACTCCCTGCATAAAAATAGCTCTTACATAGCTGCCCAGAAAACCTGACAGCCAACTTTTCCTGATCAGGTATACCTTTATTCCAGCCCTTATCAGAAATTAAGCTCAACAACAACATAAAAGCTGAGCTTTAAAAAAGATTTTTAAATTAAGCAAGGCTTGTAATTACTTTAATCAGCAGCCTCTGATTCCTACTGCACACAAAGATTTCCTTGTCTACAATTCTTACTCTCGTCCACAACCCATCAATGGAACAGGCTGCCCCAACTGCAAAGATTACAACAGGAACTCAACTCCAGCAATTACTTTTCTCCGAGTTGAAATTATTTCAAATACCATCTGTGCATCTAATACACAACAAAAATCCTGTGATATCATACATTATATTTAAGCAGATACATGAAAGAATACATAAGAATCTACTTTTCATAAGCACTAATATGATAACACATCTTACTTTTGCAGGTATCTTCAATTTTCATTAACCAGAGAAAATAAGAACCCATCTCAACGTTTCAGAAAATATTTATACAATAAATAAAAATACTAAATGAAAAATTTTAAACATCAGTTTTAAAAATTCACAGTGTATAATGATATATTCTTCAGCTATATTTATCAAAATACAACAGGGACATGGGCATGGGTAGTTCCCTCAAATGTGCAATGTCAGAACAAAGGGTGAATTGGTAGGTAAGGTCCTACCTCCCCCCAGTCCCAGCATTAAAAACTCCCCCAGAGTTTTTAATTTACAGATTTAATGCAAACGCTCCTGTACCTTGTTGCAGGTGAACACACAACCAGGACAGTTCTCCTGCATGTCACCTACACACCCAGGAGCATTACAAGTGGAATTCCACGAGTTGAAACAGTGACCCCCAGTGGGCACCATCCTTTTCTCCAATCCCAGAGAACACTCCCCTTGGAATGCAAACACTCCAGCTGAGGTCGAGGTGTTCCCGTGTGATGGAGGCACATTTCACAGAACATTCTGAGTTGGAAGGGACCCACCAGGATCACTGAGTCCAACTCAGCTGAATGGCCCACACAGGGATCAAACCCACGGTCCTGGAGCTACCAGCACCATGCCCCAGCCAGCTGAGTTCAGCTCCTCCCTAAAGACCTTCCCATGCCAAAGCCATGACTCCCTCTGACTGCACATGGAGCAGACATGCTGAAGTCCAGGGGAAGAACACCATGGAACCCAAGACTCCCATCTGCACCACGTACCATGAGGTAGGTCTCTTGAACCTTGCATTTCTAAGAAATAATGAGAACTTCCACCAAAACAAAACTGCATCTCAACCCTATACGCTTCATAATGGGCAAGGGTAAGAAAGAACAAACTACACCCACCAGGCAAACACCCACATGGATGAGGTCAATACAAGACAGAGCAAAAAAAATACTACAGGGAACTAAATGGCATCAAATGTTTGCATTTCCACTGTGAGACTCAATGCAGGATTTAATCCCAAGAGTTAAGAACTCAGAATTTCATCAACAAATCTAAACTGCTCTCTCAGCTCTTCTGGCCCAGCAGAAGTCACTGTCAGTTAAATGAGGCTTTAAATTCTTGTTTACATCAGAGGCAGGAGGAACACAACAACTGGCTCCAGACTGGAATAATGCAGACAGCATAATCCAACAAAAACTAAGCTCATCAGCATTCTGGATCCATTCTTCACCCATGAAGAAATCATAAATATGGATTTCAACCAAAGAAAAACTACTTAAAGCGTCTCCCAAAGTGCAGGAACACTGACAACTGAAATGATGAACTGGCAGGACATAATCGAACCTCCAATAGTTTTTGCTTCTTTCCCCCCCTGTTTTTTTGGGGTTTTTTGCCCCTTCAGTATTTTAGATAGCTGGATCCTTTAAGTACAGAAATCATTTTCTTTTTTCTAATTGTCAATTTTACCAAATCAAGAAAATACAAGCTGATTTGCAAAATACTGCAAAGTCCTTTATTAAAAAGTGATTTCTTTAGTTCAAACCAACAAAAACGCTAAAACATTCATGTGTGTCACAAAAAGGGGAATTTCTAACACCTTGGGTAAAAAGCTACCTTTTAAAACACCAGAAAACAAAATGGAGAAGTGTTAATACAGTAATAAGATATTAATTTATGAGTGTTATTTTAGATACATTATTAATTTTAAGAATGAATATAGGCATGATAATATTAAAAACCAATTTCCAGACCATTTTCATCTTTTCTGAACATGTCATGGATTTCATGACAGAGACACCAGTCATGGGACATGTGGGTGTTAGTGGCTGTAGACAACAGAAAAGTTAAATCATGGAGGAAAAACAACTCAACTGCTCTTACTCAGCCAACTCCAAGAAGAAACAGTAACTCTGAAAAGTTTTATTGCATGCTAACACGGCATTAGGTGCACTGAATTAGCAAACAGCAGCTGACTTCCTATGAAAATTATTTACCATATTAAAGCTACTAATCAAGGATGCATCTGGGAAAGAAATTACCGGTCCTTGGCCATCAAATACCTGCCTATTATGTAACAGTGCAGGTGAGTGTGGAATAAAAGCCAAAGGAAAGGCACCAGGAAAAGACAGTACCAGGGGTTTCTCAACTGCTGATAAAATATTTTTTTTAATATGGTCAGGAATGGTGACTAATATATTTAGTCTTATAGGATGTATTCTAATAGATGTGTTAGTTTACAGATACAAACTATCCATTTTTAAAAGGATTAAAAGGATTCTACTGGTCACACAAAGAACATCTGATCCAAGGACTCTACAATGTGTCATTGGCTCTTTGGGATTCAGAGCATTCTATTAAAAACATAGACAAAGCTCTTTCTTTAGATCTACTTCACTCAAAAAAAGGATAAATAAGCAAAAATCACAAAACAGAAATGAACTGATCCCATCAGCTCCAGATACAATCTTGGTGATCACACTCAATTAGAAAATTAATTCTCATACAAAAGTAACTACCCCCCCTTCATTCTCAATACAACCGTATAGAATCTAATTCCTTTTGTAATCATCAATAAATTATGTTAGCCTCTTCTCTTTGACAATTTTTATAATCAGTCAATAGGATTGGTGAATAGCAATATAGATATTACCAAAACGGTGGAAGCCAAATCTCTAAAGTAAATAATTTTCCAGCCACGCTAAATCAAAGTGTGGAAAAATTAAAGAAGCCGAATAAATTGACCAACAGACCAAACTGTCTTGCTAAAATGTGGAATGAGAAAAAAATTTAACATTTCTGAAATAAAAAAGAATAAAAAACAACTCCTGATTATGACAGAACCACAGAAATTTAAAGCTCTTTTACAGTCTGGTTTATTATTCCAACAGTTACTTCCAAAAAAGTTATGGATGTTACTCATTTGTTAAGCTAAAGATGCATTATGCAAGACCATCTTATTTATAAAGTCCCTTTTAGGTACACAGTTCTTCTTAGCAACATTATTTGAAAAATATGATCACAAATATAAATGAGAAATACAGAGTAATTCAACTATTCTGAAGAAAATCATTTACAGAGAGGATTCTGACAACTGATTCCTTTCCACAGAGAAATTCTTTACCCTACATGATCACCTACAAACTGCCCATCAGTCTGTAAGCTTCCATCATTTCTTACAAGATTCATGTCCTTGGTCACCAGAAAACACAAGTAACACATCATCAAAACAAGCACAAAGCAAAGCTTTTACCCACCAGTTTACAGATCTGACTGATCCCTCTTGGACTCCAGGACACACTGCTGAAATATTTAATAGCCATTTTCAGAAATGAAGCCCCTTGCCATCATTCAGGTCTATCAGGAGGTCATAGTCCCCCTCACAAAGTCATTTCAGACAGCAATTAAAGCCAGCATTCTGCTAAAGAGGAAAGCTGGAAAAAAGCACCACAAGCCACGTGATTCAGGAATTATCTCCAAGAATGAAGTCCCTTATCTGTGGTACTTAAACCGGACCACAGTGAAGGAAATCCTTCCCTCCTCACCTCTGGAATTTACCAGTAAGAAAGGCACAAACCAGTTCACACAGGCAGTGACCCCCATGCTGTACCAGAACATATGAAGGAATTGTGGGGTACAACATCTAAGAACAGATGGCACTGGAATAATGGTTTCAAAAGTTAAGGATCCAGAGGATGACAGATTTTTCCTTGCTCATGGGTATGGCCTGACACAGTGTAATATAAACAGCTGCATTGCAAGTAACCAGCAGAAGAGAAACTGCATCAAAAGATAAAAAAAGGACCTGTTAAGCCAATGCATCTTTGCACACCTTTGATTCCTCCTGTGCTCTACCTAAAGCAGCTCCTTGCTATCTGAACAAAGAAGATCCAATTGATACAATTCAGGAGGTTTTACAAACTGTGTTCTCAAACAGCCCCTGTCAATAGCTCTTGGAGAAATTGCACTTGGCTGTGATAAAGTGGGAAGGTGTTTGCACAGATAAATAATCAGCAAAGTGATGTGAAATAAGAGTCATTTCCCTTAGAGAGGACAGACTGAGCAGCAAGCTCTGAAGGGATCTCAGTTGGAAACTTTCCTGTTTCAAGCATTCCTAAATGATCCCAAAAAGCTCATCATTTAGAGAAGCCATAACGTTTATAAGGCCACCCAGGCTATTCAGAGTAATAAAGAGTTACAGATGGACCCAAGCTCCACGAGCAGAACTGGCAGATGAGCAGTGTTCAGTTCACCTGTGTGGTATTCCATGAGGGATGAACAACCCTCACCTCACACACAAAATCATCTCCTCCCTTGCCAGTGCCACACACAGCAGAACCCTGGAATGTCAGGGGTCTTACCATAAAAGTCAGTGCTCAGCCACTGTCAGAGACCACCCCACATCACACACACAACACTGTCTTAGGTGAAAAGGGAAGACACCATTACCCACAGCACTGCATAAAATTCCCAATGAACCCCATGTGCCAGCTCTCCCCTCTGTCAAAAGCTAATCCTTGGCCAAAAATGATGGAACAGCATAAGAACAGGTAGACAGAAGTGAGAGAGGACACAGCACAGACTGAACAAGGACTTTTATGTGATTGATTGATTGATTGATTGATTGATAACCAAGATGGGACTTCTGTACCAGGAAGGCTGAAAGGGTGGAGAGGGGATAACTGACAGAAGGTGCACAGGGGAACTGCTGCTATTCACCTCTTCCAGTTCAAAAAGCAGAGCAGTGTCAAATGAAGCAGCAGAGCTCAGGACTTTAATAAATACTTTTCCACACAGTGGAAAAAAACTGTGAGACTCCTCATGAGATACTGTGGGTGACAGAAATGAAATAATCACTCAAGTTCCAAAGCCAACAGGACAAACCTATGGATGTGTGTCCCCCCCGGCTCTGCAAGGTCCTGTCCCAGGAAGAACCGGAGCCTGGGGAAAGCTCCACCCCCGAGTGAAGCCACGGCCGGGGCAGGAGGGGCTGGAATGCCGGGAACCCCCTCACATTATCACGGAGTCACCGCCTGAGCTCCCGCTGTCCTGTGCTAGTGACTGCTTTGGGAGCACATCCGAACACCAGGACGGCAAAGAGGAGAACACAACTCACACAGAAACGCTGAATTCACCTGTGTCGTTGATACTTTCGGCTACCAACCACAGAGGTGGTTTCATTTTTGCTGTGATATAATTTAAATGTATCTTCCTCTTACAATTCTTCCCAGTTCAGGTTCCTGTGTCCCAGCCTCCCTGCCCAGTCTCACCTGGGCTGCAATGCTGCCACTGATCTTTTTTTTTTTTTGTCTCAAACTGATACTTCTCTTTTTTTCTCAAATAGATGTCAATGCCCTGATAACCACAGTAATAGAAATGTGTCACATTTGCCACATGAACAGTGGGAAAACCCAGGACAACAACACAGAAACACCAGCAAACTACCCAGCCCAACACATCCAGCTGCTCATTCCCTTAAAACATTTTTTTTTCTTAGCATTTACACAAAGTTATGCAATGAACTGACAGGGCTATATGCCTTCTCATGTACTTTCTTATTTTTTTAACCTATTTCTACACATTGCAGTGAAGCCTACAAAAATATTTTGATCTTGCATAATATTTTATTTACACTACATAATATCAGTTCAGCTCATGAATAATTTGTTTGTTTTCATAAAGGAAAAGAGCCCTTTCCCTTCCCACTGTCCAAGATGTAACAATGAAAATCAGAACTTATTTAAGTGAGGACTGAGAAACAAAATCAGTTCAAGAGCTTTCCATGCTTTCATGGTTTCTTTTTCCTTCTCCAAATCTAAACTGTGTGTCTCAATCATTAAATTTGGCTTTTAAAAATTATTATTTATTTCCCAAGTTTTCACATCCACAACAGAAATCATTGCTGCTGGAACAGATCCAATATGCTAAACCACATTTTGATTTTGCTTTATCATAATATGTTGGTGAGACCATGACTTAATGGACTCTATGGGTTAATTTGGGGGGAAAATTTGTAATTTTCTGAATTTTCAACACAACTTAATTCACAAAAGATAGATCTTCTTGCATTTTGTGACAGTTTTTTCCAGTTCTCAACTCACTGTTAATATTATCTGTCTTACTAAAATTCTGGTAGCTTGCAATATTTTTAGATGACACTTGCAGAACAAATGTTTCAGGCTGAAGTATAGAATTTAGTTTTTATAAAAAATTACTGAGTGTACCACACTCAGCTTGCAGTTATTCAGATTACACACTGACCATCCCTCAGCAGATCTTCAAGTAAACCCATTTCAGGAGGAATGGCAGGGAGAACACACGGGAGAGGCACAGCTGCAGCTGTACTGCTCCATACCCAAAATACCTTGACAAGGTATCATCACACCCAGCAGACTCTGAATTGTGTTCTGTGCTACAAACGTCAAAGTCCTCCAGTTCTCTCACAGTGCCATTTATGCTTTATAACACATAAGCATGTTTTCAACTCACACCTCTATCACACCAGCTAAGAATTTGGAGTATGTGTTTACTTAGGGTAAACACAAACTCTGAAACTTCACAGTCCTTATACAGCACTTTGTATTCAACTACTACTCATTGTCACCAGTTAACACAGAACACAAGTCAATACCTGAGTTTAGGACTGATTTAGACTGATTAGTATTAAAGATTGAATTAAATACTAGATCAATATTAAATGATCTGACTAATATTTTAAAAAAAATGTATTTACTCCAAACTGATAAACTAATATTATGATGAGCATGTATATTTCCCTAAAATATTTTTTTCATATTAATCCAGCTATTAAAAGTGTCTAGTATGACACAATACATGCTAGGTTTAAGAGCTAAAAAAAACCCCCTCTATTTTCTTCCCTGTAATGATGATAATAAAAGCTCCATGTAACCCAAGAGTCACCAGGTGAGACCAAAGATGGCTCTAAATCCAACACCTTTTCCCTAACAGAGGCTAAAACAAGGAGAAAAAGGAAGGGTAGTAGAACAGGGCAAGGATGTGGCTTCCCCCAGCTTGAGACATCTGTGGACTGGGTCTTCTTAAAGAAGATTTTTATTTGTATTAATTGTATATATGTATTTAGTAGCATTTTCTACACATTTTCTTCTATGTAGCCACCCAAATGTTGTGGAACCACATCAACTTTTAACAGCCCCATCAGGCCAGAACTCCACACGACTTCCATCACACAGAAATGGGGGTTCCCTTGCTTGGCTCCTGTATCACCAACACTCCCAGGAATTGTCTTAAACGAGCAAACCAACAGTTTTTATTCTTCCACTCCATGGCATTTGTGTTTTGAGAATTTTCTAAGCTACCTTTGCTTAATAATGTATTTTCCAAGGGCAAATGTGGATTTTTTGCATTTAGGGGTGGCAGAGGGAACAGTCTCCAGGCCAGGGCAGGATGACTGGGCAGGAAAACCAGCACTGATACAAATTATCCCACAGAGGACAAGAGAGAGGCCAGATTTAGCTTTACCTTTTTGTGAGGCAACTGTGTTGCACGACCACGCCTGCCAGCAGCACCAAATTAATAC